>CAJHQP010001506.1:0-112996 GCA_905132765.1 Moricandia arvensis
AATACAAAAACGGTTTATCTCAATAATCTAACAATACTCCCAAATCATTTTATACTAATTAAGCGAAATATTCAAAAATTATATTGTCTCATACCCCCCCCCCTAAATAAAACCAAATATACTTTATACAATATACGTATCTCAAATTATATAAAATATATTTTTAGGCTTTATCCTCCAACTATATGTACTTCTATATATTCAAAGGTCAAAAAATTATAGTAATCTATTTTTCTGCTTAAAATCTTTTATTTTTAACTTCAAATATTTTTTATTCCGCAACTTATCTTTTCCTTCTAAATCATCTTTTTCGTCTTACTTCCCGCACCGCCTGACCGCAAACGCTAGCTAGAAGCAATTTTTGCATCCTTTGAGAGGTTTAAAACCGGTTTGAAATGATTTATAGCATTTTCCTCCTTCTGTGATCTATTCAACGCAAACACACACGCTACTATCCGCAACAAGCTGGCCTTTATAGTCGGCTAGCCAAGGCACACTAGTCACCACACCCCTAACTAGCTGCCCGGTTTCCAGAGACACTCCTCAGACAACCAACGATCTCTCGCTCACAAATATCCGGCTGCCATTACACTTCCCTACTCCCTGTTTCTTTTTTCTCAACACACTAGTAAACTCCTGTAATCTCATCCCCTCTAATTTCCATCACGCTAAAACCAAATTCAAAATCACAACATGCATGTCTCATGATCATTTCCTATTACTTTACTCATACCCCCAAAAATCTACCATTATTGATATCTCCATGATCTCTCACCACCCTAAAGATCAACTCAACTATAGTTTCAACCACCTATGTACAAATACACATACCACAATATAATTATGCAACAGTAACGTCTCTCAAATATCACACATCATACCCAATTCCATACAATACTTCATATTATCCCCTTCTCATTCTAACGCAATACACACCATTATTTTCCTGGTAAGCCCCCCATCTTTCCCAGCATTTCTAACATTCCCCTTGAGATTTATTTGCTTGTCGAAAACTAAATCACCCTCTTACCCTCCTGATTACTCTCTATACATCAATACGATCATCATATATTACTATAACGCCTCTTGGGCCTACGCAGGCCTCTTGTTCGCACGCGTCTATCTCTCGGATGGTCCTTATTGGTTTCCACTACTCAACGCTTCCAAACCATTAAACATATCAATTGTCGAACCCACTACTTATCAATCTTTCTGTAACACCTCTCAATCTTGCTCTGCCACCTTCATAATGGACCCACTGGCTCACGCATGGAATAGCCCAGCACACCCGAAGTCTTTGCTTCTCCTTGGGGTTTCAATTAGAGTCTTCTGCAATTGAATAACCTCCTTGTCGTTCACTCCTAACACTAATTCTTGCCATTGTAATAGTAACTCAACTATGCTCTGTTTTCTTGTACTTAGGGTTATACCATTTCTCGAATTGGCTGTTCTCATCTCTGTTTTAACCTTTATTGCTCTTAACATGACTCTCCTGTTTGTGGAATCAGAAGGAAACACTAAAATAAAATATTCAACCAAACTTGTTGATTGCATTCTACTCTCATTAAACATAATTACTTCGCATCTACGTCTATAACATCTCGCGCGCAACGTCACTCACAACAACAAAGAAAGACTTCTTGCTTAAATATCTTGTATGCGCTAATAGCGCAAACAAATATGTGTAAGCTCGTTACACACTCCCACCACCAGTGTTCTAGTTTTATACAGAATCGAAATTCTCGTCTTTGTTATCTCCATGGATTTTTTATATTTCAGTCTTCACAACCCACACCCTAAGTTTTTTTATGGTGTACGCAGAATACGCGAAACTGATTTCTAAAACTTCAACATACAAATCAGCCTCTTTAAGCAAAAGGACAAAATGAAAAATCTCGAGCTCTCTAACAAGACCCGGCCTACTCTTGAAGCCATGACGCCTTTAACACTACAACATTCCGTTGTCTAACGAATTAACATCTCCGAGTTTCTTCTTACTTTTTCTATATGCACAATCCCGGAATTTCTATTCACCTACACTTATTTACCACCTTGCTAGCACACTGCAAAACCTTTTATTTGAAAAGTTGCAACACAATATCTAAAAGTACATTTTACTATGAACTTCAGCTTACACGTGCTCCACGAGAACGGACCTAATGACTACAACTCTGTGTCCACGAGCCTCATCATTGGATGATAACACTATTTTGCTTGTGCTCAAGAGCGAGAGCGTCGTGCAAGCAGCCAAGAGCCATGGCTCCCTGCAAAAATAAGCTTTATTAAAATACACTACGGCTCTGCAAGTAACAGAACACTAATGCTGAGCATTTAGTCTGCTCTTCTAACACTAATCTCCCCTTTTTGCTTTCTAGTGCGAACACAACTAACGTAATCTATGCTTCGTTGCCTCACTATACATCGTCATTAACTGCAAGGTTTAATATGTTAATCTTTGTCCCTTCCGCTGTCTTAGTCATCTAATGGACGTCATTATCTAAGTTACTCGCTGAAACCAGGTCTCATGTGGGACAACAAAAGAACGTAGCTCTTGCTTCTCCAAACGAGCCCCCCGCTGCTTTCAAAACTCATAAATAGCTCCATATTTTTGTCTTTTTTACCCATCTATCTTATCTGTATGTCCTCAAAGCTGAAACCCGTCACAGAAAATCTAGCAAACACGCTACAACAACAGATCTTCTAACAACCATGTCCTCTTTGTTACCTTTATTGACAGAATAAATAGACTAGCTGATTAACACTCGTTGTACTCTTATAAACATACACTCGTATGTGTCCCTCGCATCTTCTCGTAATGATAATTTCCCTAACTGAAAACTGAGCACACCCCGTCAGATTCCACTAACCTTGTAATTTTATCCCAAGTTTCCTCACTTCGGACCATATAAACTTAGTAATGCTCCATTCACTGTAATTTAACATGTATCCGAACGCGGAACACACAACGCCACAACTCTTTCACGCCACGATTTGCGCTTAAACGATTGAAATGCCGTTCCGCGGAAATTAAAATTCTACTCTTCCAACAACTCACTCTCTTACGCTTCGCTTTCATTATCGTTGGCTTTGCATGTTAAAAGGCACAATAAACAAGAATACGGCTTCACAAACTAATTCAACATATCCATTAGGGCCTTTTCACCATAAGAGAGACCAACCAATTCAATAAACTAATTCACCATTTTAATGATTCTACACAACCTTCCCACATAAACTCAAAAATCTAGATGTTGAACAAAACTTCTAAACTTTTACTTTCTGCGTTATAATTAACTTTTACATCTTCATATTCCAGAGATGATACAAATAAAAGTGTGACAAAAAAAAATGTTGACATGAAAAAAAAAGCTCACGCTCGACTACAATCCTCTGCCGCCTTTCTTACAAGTACTCCCCGTAATTCAAAAGGAGGTTTGTTCGCCCATCCTCTATCCTCTGTGACACTTGGTTGAAACTCTAAGATTCACCATGTTACTCACCTCTATCGGATCTTCTAAAATTTCTCATGGAATTATCTTTCGTGTGTAACGATGGCATTATACCCAGGTTTCGTAGTTTAAACCTCACCAGCTTCTTTAATTATTCTACTAGCATTATTACTACCCACTCTCCTGCTCTTCAAAATAACACCTGTCTTAAAACTTTTCTACACATATACTACTTACACCTACCATACTTGTTCACTAAATCATCAGATTCTTTCATGAATCGCCCTCTGTTTTTTATAATTACTAACACAATAGAATATTTAACGTAATACAACTATTCTAAACAAAATACAACCTTAATTATTATTAGTCCTGAACTCAAAACACTGCACTCTGAAGATACTTTTCCTTGTACAACTTTCTTCCAAAAACATTCAACTCCTTTCTTCACAAAACGAATGGAGTATTCACTTTTTCTCTACAAGACATAATCTAACGCCATAATTGCAAGTCTCTAATTCTCTCTAATCGGCCGGTTTAGCTTTTTTCTTCTTTCTCTCTTTTGCAGTGCATTCACAGAAGAAACAACAAATCAAAATAAACTCACTAACATAAACTCAAACACACGAAGAAACTTTCTAGCATATTTCAACTCTAATCTTTAAGTGCACACATATACCCCCCCGCACTCTACATTTAAATCAGCCCTGCATGCTACTTACATCTCCTCGGCTATGTGCTGCACTCGCACACTCGCTTTAGATATCGACTTACACGGCTCCTCTGCCCTATGCCTCAGAATTATCCTACGCTTGCAGAATCAAAATCATCCCAATGCGACCAGATCTGCCGCCAACGTTCTGTCCGCCGACGTGCATGACTCATTATCGGAGTATGCGAAGGCTGCAGCTCTCACTTAATTAAATTATCTCACAACTTCGATCTGCTTCTCATTTCACTTATGTGTTGCTCCACAATGCCCCTCCTTCACGACCTCTCTCCAACTATTCGTCCCTGAACAGCCAATTCTCTTTATTTGCATAAATAAAATCAAGATATACCCAGCGTAGACACAAATCACTGATCTACGTCTTTCACTCAAGATACTCCTCACATCCTTCTATCTTCACATTCAACATGTTTCGCAGTCAAAGTATTGTATATCATTTTTTCAAATTGTTTAGACCCTGTATCTCCGAACACATTCTCTCTTTAAAACAATTCCGGATTCTGCATTTTGGTTCTGTAATTCTTCATTTACTCTTCATCAGGGTTTCTACATCCTGTCTTATACTACGCAGAACATTTTAGTCGCAAAACATCCACACAAATTACTCAAAAGCACAAGAATGTATACCTACCTGTAAAATCAAGTCTTCTAAACATACTAATCGGGGACAACTAAATCCATATAATCACGTTTGCACAAGACAAGAAGTCGTCACGAATCTCAATGAACTAATCCCACAATACTCTGAGTGTACATCCACAAATCCTATTAATTCCTTCTCAGATCTCAACTCACTTTAGTTTGCTCTGATCTCTATAAATCCTCTCTATAATTGGTGACCCATAAACTCACCGTAACAATATAATACATACTATCATACTTTACCTTCCCTCGTCTCTCTTTCCTGTAATTTTTCACAATTTTCTTTGAGGCTATATTCACACAAGCAAGATACAACATCAAGCTACACCATTCACCTTGGCGCTTCCAAAACAAGTCCCCCGAAACAACAAAAGATAAGCTTACTGCCCATTCTTGACCATGTAAACTCTCTCATCCGAACTCTCGTCTCTCTTTCGAAACGTGGGAAAGAGAAAGAGTCAACCAGATCTTGCAGGACCAAACCGTCGATCTATTGAACGCTTCTCTTCATATTGCGATTACCTTCGAAATTACCAAGATCTTCAACGCTCGCTAGAATTCCATTAGGAAAAGCTTCAGAGAGTAACAAAAGCAAAGCCTTATCGGAACACTTTCATATAGAGAAAGTTTCATCTCATCTGGAACTACAACAATTACCTCCTAGGCCTATACACACCTCAGGTCTTGACCTTCGAGGAAACTTTACATATCATGTTGCAAAGATTGACTCATGTACCGCATCAAAGAGCTTAACTTTTCTAATGAAAGAAGAGAATCTCTTTTGAAATCGATCGAATAAGAAAAAAATCAAGGAAAGAGAAAGCTTTTCGACCATAAACCGATCAAACAAGATCAAATTTTATTCAAACCAAATCAGAATTCATATCATAAACCATGAAGAACATAATTGAAATTGGCTTGAAACCACAACAAAATCGGCTACACGAAAAAAATATTCTGGTAACCGAAAAAAATAGAATCGATCAGAAGATCGTATACAAAAAAAAAGCTTAATCTCAACTCTTGTGAAAGATAAGAGTCTAAACAAGGGTTTGAGAGAGTTTTTCTCTCTCTAAAGAGAGAGAAGCTACACTACTGTCCTAATAATAGTGTTGGGTAGGTTCAACCCGTCTGATTCCAATTAGTATATATTTGTATATACCATATAACGTCTATTTCAATTATCATAGATTTTATCTAACTGCACTTTTATATCATACTTTTCATAGAGTCACCTGAAAATTAAATTAAATTATTGTATAACTTTCAAGATAATCAAGTTATCTGTAGCTTAAGTTATAAATTATTGTATGGGAGTTTGTGATTAAGTAAACAGTAATAATAAGACCAACATCGCTTGCTTCTAGACCAAGACTGTCATTGAGAATGACTTGAGTGCCACTTTACTAACCATCATCTTACTTTTCCTCCAAGAAACATATTTACACACATCCACTAATAATTAACATTGGAAAACTCGAGACTGACGTATTTTAATATGTTGTATTTAATAAACCAAAACTGTGTGTTTAAATATGTTTGATTCTTTATACTATTACAGAAAGGAAATTTATTGAGGAAAAAATTAGTTTACTTTGCTTTTTTTTTGATCAAAAAAATTAGTTTACTTTGATGAAACATATAAAATACTTTAAATTACGTTAATTTACGATAATTTTGTACATGCCACACACTGAAAAGGGATTCCCACTGATGCATGAAGTGCCAGGACGGTAGACGTTACTATCTTTGCCCACGATGGTTTTATTTTTTTAGCTCAATTTCAACTTTTATTAGCTAAATGTTTTGGATACAAGCAATTGTGACCACCATATCTCAATAGAGATTTTTAAACCATAATGTGATCTATGGAAGTAGTCATAGTATCATCTAGGATAACTTATTTGGATCCTACACTATCTTATCTAACCACCTATCGCTTTAACCATTATGAAACAAATTCATTTTACCAAAATGGTAAAAATGAACCGTTCCTTAAACCACTAACTACAATGAACATTGACCTATTCTAAAAAAAATTTGAGACCTAACAAAGAAGTTATAATCTAAGCCCGTGCTGAAGATCACCACTTGATGGACATTCAGAACTTGGACCGTACCAACCAACGCCAAGGCGCATACTTCACCCTCAGGACACATCCTAAAACAGTCTTACCCCAGTTTTACTATGTGCCACGATAGTTAAGTGTTAGCATCTTAATATTACAAACTATGTTTTTAAATACCCAGCCATAAACCATACTTTCCCTTTTGAATAATCATCTATCTCAGTGTAGAATGATGCTTGATTCCCATCCACTAGCCCGAGACCGACAACTAAAAATCAACACAATCTTTACCCAAATCTTATGGTAGATTCCTTCATAAATTGGACATCGAGAACGTGGAACAACCAGGTGATTCGGAGTCTGGTAGATCCTCAAGACGCAAAGATTATAGAAAGTATTCCTCTAAGTCGAACTCAAATGGCAGACGATATGGATGGCACTTTACTCATAATGGAAAATATACGGTCAAATCAGGTTATCAAGTGGAACGAGTTTACCCGGAAAAGGACACAAATGTACCTCTATTTGGTCTTACGGTTTGATGCTCTTAAGGCATATAGTTGGAAGATTTGATGTCCTCCCAAACTAAAACATTACTTTTGGCAATTACAGTCAGGATGTTTAGCAGTTAAGAAAAATTTGCAAGCACGTGGGATTCCAGGCGACAAACAATGTGCACGATGTTGAGAAACTGAGGATACGATAATCCAACTGGCGGAAACATAATCCAAGCTATGGGCGGAGGCCCATGCAGCAATCTCCCAACTGGCTGTACAAAATAATGAGCTTTTAGGGGAAATGGTTCCTTCTATACCTGGTAGATGGTGTTTCTCTGATGGGATTATGGAAGAAAAAAACAGATTCTCGGGACAAGTTTGGTATAGTATCCTTGAAGGTTTTGATGGCTTAATGGGAGCCAGGAATACTAGACCCAATTTGTCTCATTTTCATTCGGAAATAAAGGCTTTTATTTGGGCTAAAGAATGTATGATAAATTTGCGTCAGGTTCATGTCACTTTTGCGATGGATTGTTATCAATTGGTGAAATTAGTTTCATAACCAGATGAATGGCCAGCCTTCGCAACCTATCTAGAGGACATCAAGTTTCTCAAGGAAAGTTTTAACCACTTTGAACTAATACATGTTCCACAAACACAAAACATAGAGGTAGATCGTCTAGCATGAAGCGCAAGAAAGCAACTCTATGCAATTGTTCACATGGATTTAGAGTTATCATGGTAGTTTACATAATCTTATTGAGTCTTTTGTTCTATGTTACTGACAAAAAGAAAAAAAAAACCCATACCGGGCCACTTCTTTTAGAATGTTGTGTATGGATTTTAATACAACAATACATATTAATTACTTAGCAAAAAACAATACATATTAATTTCCATTATGCAATTGGCTTTTCTTGACCATATTATTATAATTTATACGTGACAACAACTCAGTTGTGGATATATATATATATATATATATATATATATATATATAGTTATAAAACATTTACTACCAGAGATGAACAATCTGATTTAAGGATCCGTTCCTTTCTGTTTTTTCTTTTTCTTTTTTTGATAAAATGAAACAATATAAATTATCCGTAGTTCAATTTGGGTTCAATTTGGTTTGATCCAATCTGAGATTCTTTTTGTCAACTTCAGTTTGGTTACAGGTTGTTTTCAAAATAGTTAAAACATAGAAAATAGTGATTTACCTAGCATCATAACTATTCTTTTTTTTACAGCAACATCATAACTATTCAATTTGATTATATCTATTCAAACATATACATATACATATACAATTAAAATATATTTTTTAAAAATATTCAGTTGAGTTTTTTTGCCTTCTGGTATGGTTTCAGCTTGTGAATTTTAAATTAACGAAACAAAATTGTTAAAACAAAAAAATAATTAGAATTTCGATTTAAGATATGAATGGTGACCAAGGAACGAAGAGGAATAATGTATTTTATAACGTTCCTATAAAATTTAGTTATTAGAAATATTTTTTTCATTTTTATTCTTTCTCATTCTTTTTATTGTACAAGAATATAGAACAATATTGTTCATTAATAAATATAATAAAAATAATCATTCATCGTCATTCCTAAAATTTTATTCCTATAGATTTCTTTCCTATCCATTTTTAATGTTCTTTTAATGGTTACTAGCTAGACTTTTAGTATATTGGATTGGTTCAGACCGTTCGGTTATGTCGGTAGAAGTTTCTTATCACTCCTAATAATTATAAAAAAGGCTGATATTTATATAACGTTATCACAAACTTGTTGAAGAAAATCTAAAATGATAATAATTAGGTAAGTGTTTTTTTGTTGTGCGTAAAACAGACTCAACTAAAATTTTCTAATCAAAAGAAGATTCCAGATCCATGCGGACAAAAAGAGATGGTTGCCTACGAACACTACGTGCAAGATTGTCTGTAATTGTATTTTGAGTCTTTGGAACACGCTTGATTTCAAATCATTTAAAGATTTCCTACAGTTCTTTAATTTCCGCAAGGTAATTTGTAAGACCGGTTTATTCTTCTAGTTTGAAACCATCTTCGCCAACTGAGAACAATCTCTCGCAAAATTCACATGAACTGTCATAGCTTTCCCATGCATTCCATCGCCCAGATGAATGACTCAATCTCTATATGTAAGGGTGATAAGCTTCCTCTGAAGTTTCTTACCCCGTCAAGCCTTCAAATCTTTCAAGAGTATTATACCAATCGTGACCTGAAAATAAACCTATATATTTTCAGGAGCCATCAGTGAAATACCATCTCCATATCCTAGGTTGGCTGTTTTGTGGTTCCTCTTCCTTAAGGACTGCATGAGAGATTTGAATCCCGTTTTGTACTCATCTCGATTGTGCCTACAACCACAATGCCGCTTCCGTCTCTTCCCATTGGAGAATATCTCTAGGATCCATGTCGATATTATTGAAAATCTTATCATTACATCCCTTCCAGATATACCACAAAAGTCATGCGTAGTAGTGATCATAAACAAGTGCTACAATCCTGCTAAATAAGTAGTCCATTTTTTTTCTAAACTTAAATAAGTAGTTCATATTCGTGTAAGCATATGGTGTTGGGAAGTTCCCGGGATTTTTGGGGACTTTTGAAATAGCTCATACATGAACAAATGAAGGACATTTAAAAAAAAAAACATGATTAATGGTTCATTCTTCTTCGCCACATCTTTCACGCTATGAATTATATTTTATTTTTCTAGATCTCAGATTTTTTTGTACCGCTAAAGTCTGAAATAATTTTCCCAGAAAATGTTTCAGTTTTGGTGTGCGGTTAGTATTCTAAGAAAGTGCTAGTAAAACCTTTTTATCGAGCTATAAAAGGATAGATATCTCAATCAGTTCGGGTAGATACACTCTACTGCATAACCATTTTTAACTGTGTATCTTTCGGATTGAGTAATTTGTCATCCATCTTTATCATGTAAAGTTAAGAAAATATTTTCAAAAAATAGTTGGAAAATGTTATAAGAGATAGGGAGTTTTTTCTTTCTTAATATTTGGTGTAAAAAGATAGAACAGTTTTACGAATATTGATATCTTGTCATGACAAATAACAAGGTGTGTCTTTCTCTAGTCTTTTTATTTGCCCGTGAAAATTCGAGCTTATGCTTTTGATTACGTTTTACACAAATACCAACGTCCATGTATCCATTTCACATGATTTTAATCATATAGTTAATGGTGATAAAGCTTCTGTGTTTTGAAACGTGGCCCTTCTTTCTAGAATGGATCTTTGTCCCTAATTTTATCTTTGTTTACTTAAAATATCTCCGTTACATGTTACCACATTTCAATTCCTATCTCTATTAAACTCATAATGTCTTTTTTTTTTGTTAACTAATTCATAATTAAAAATTTCAACCCATATAGATATACGCATATATGATTACTATGATCAGACCAAGAGGGGGTGAAGAAAAAAATTAAACACATTATGTTATCTGAAATAATTAGAAGTCGAACTTCGTTAGAGAAATTTCATCGGGCGTTTCTCCACAAGTATTTGCTTTTTTAAAAAATTAAAAAAAAATAAAAGATAGAGAAAGAAACATAAAAGTTTGGATAAATCTTTCGAATAGACTTTTCGAAGTTTTTATCACAAAAATAAACTTTAAAGAAAACGAATGATCAAAATAGATCTTTTAATTTTAAAAAAAAAAAAATTAATTTTATTTTCAATTTTAAACTTTATCTCCAAAATCTTACCTCATAACTATAAATCATAAATTTAGATTAATTAATCTAATGGGTATATATGTAAATTTACTTTCTTTAATAAAGTCATTTTTCTTTTTAAAAATTATTTTGGTGACAAAAACAATTTTTAGATCTATTATGGTATTTCTCTAAAAGTTTTTCAAACAAGGCTGGTAAAATATTTTGGTAAAATCGAAAGTTAGTCGGAAGGTATTTTGGAAATTATCATAACATTAAAAGTGGTAGTAATTCGATCATCATAATTAGAAAGTTCTAATTTACTCAACGTTTTCTGTGATGCCTATATATGTTAATTACTTACGGATACAAAAAATTATGTGAACGCAGAGCATTCAGATATTTAATTTGTTCAGTTTGAACATAATTTTGTTCACTTTGATTCAGGTAATAAATCTCAATCGGTAAAGAACCTAAAAATATTTTAAACTTGGTTGTGATCAATAGTGTTATCTGAATTAATAAAAGCGTATTCAAATATTTAAAATAAATCTGTGCAGACTAGTATATAAGCTAAAATATATGTGGTCAATTTTAATAAAATTTGGTTCATTTATTTACAAAAAAATGTTTAATTTTTAAGTATAACAGTATTCAAATATTTTAACTATTATGATCCAAAGAACAAATATATTAGCGTATAAATATCTATAGTTTTAGATATTACAATTACTTTAAATTTTATATAACTAGTATTTTGTGTATATAATTGTATTTGGATATTTGAATATTTATTCAGTTGTTGATGCAGTTTTGATTTAGTTTAGTTTATCCATCAAAATGTTTCATTCAAAGAATCGATTAAAACGTTTTGTTTGATTTTTTCTGTCATTTTGAATTGAATTGGCTCGGTATCCTTTTTTTTTTTTTTTTTGTTTAATCTGGGGGTATCCCGGGCCGAGGCCCAGACTAATCCCCAAGGGGAGTTGCAGCCCACGGCTCGGTATCTTCAATAATAAGAAAGTTGTAAAAACAAAAAAAGTTGTGGAATAATATATGCATTTACTAGAATCTGATGAGATATTTCTCAATTATGCCCTAGATTTCTTACCGGCTTCAAGTGACACAAGACAGACCTCCGATCGTGCAAAGCACGATTTCAGACAACGATTTTGTAATTTACATTTTGCTTCTGGACTCCGGAGATATTGATTAAGCTCCAATTAAAAAGGGGATATTCTTAAGATTGATACTTGTGGATGTGGCCGTTGACATGTGGTGTGTGTAGTACGGGTACGTCTTTAACAGTTTCTGCCCAGTTAAAAAGAAGATAAGTGCACTTTATGAAGGAAACAATGCTCATATGAATGTAATGCATTGCGGCATTGAGATATACAAAAAAAAGGATTCTCTGCCAAGCCAAGTAATATCGTAGTATATAGATATATAGTGTCATTTTTTTTTATTATAAAATAATACATTTACTGGATATGAAACAGTAGATTTTATTAGATTTTGTGTGATATTAATTTGATTAGTAACCATAGTAATCCAGTGTGATGTACATTTCGTATCAAGTCCTAAATATGACTATAAGATTAAAGTAGTAAATACAAAGGTAAAAAAAAGTTTCCCAAGAATTATCTCGAACGGGTAGATGCAAGGGTTTTAGGTAACACATGATTCGTAACAAAACTAATACTATTATATCTTTATACTATGGTAAATGGAACTATTTGGCATTAGCAGTAATAATTTTAATAACTTCACGATCCTGTCAACGTCGCATACGACGTAATTCACGGTTAAAAATGATTCATTTACTAATCACCGTTTTTGAGACAAACAAGCTATGTGCTGAAATCAATGATCATTATATTGAAGGAGTTGAGTTAAACTATTTTTTTCAATTTTAAAAAAATATATATATTTACGAGCTTTCGTTCCAGCGGTGACCTTAAAAATTTTCTTCAGATGAATCAGTACTGGACTACATTTTCAACCCAATAATGGCAATGATATTAACGTATCCAATCAGTCTACGGTGTTCTCATTATTTTATTTCTTTACTAATCACTCATCGAGAAGACAACAGCTATATATATATATATATATATATGCATGCATCTTCAATGGTTGTACGTACGTTTATGTATGTGTGTGTGTGCGTGTAGAAAATACTTACATGCATATAATCCGGAAGAATCTATGAGGGTCTTGGACTTGATGAGCAATGAATTATATTCTCCGGTCTTGACTAATTTTACCAAACACCAAGTGGATGTTTACATTAATTGTTACTGAAGGAGCTAAAACTTAGTCTACTTACCTTTGAAATATTCATACAATTAATCCGTCGTTTTTTCTTTCTATTTTACCGTGTACCAAAATATCTCTTATGTAAATAAAAAGAATGGATTGATTGTTACAAAGAGAATTAATAATAGTCATGTGAGTTTAATTAAAAAATTTGAATGTGACATTATTGATTCATTGAGATTTATAATCATATGGTTGGAAAACGTGATAACAAAAAACAAATTAATCTTAGGTGCGTAACGTTTGTGTTTATCGATGAATGCCAAGCGAGATTCAGTTTGTCTAAGTTTCTTTGTATTTACTTAATTGTCGTTTTAATCGACACACATAGTGTAATATATAATACTATATCATATGTTAATAAATGTTAGTATTGGTCACTTGGCTCAATGGAGGAGAACACTGCACTAAACCTTGGGGTTTGTCTTTGCCAATCCAAAGGATTCTCCATGTCTCTCTCTTCTCACGTTGGATCTTCAGACATTTTTCTTCTTCCTCTTCTCCTCACGCGTTCCCACGCGACTCTTGTTTACTAGTACTATTATTCTTATTTATTACTATATATATATATTGATTAACCAAAAATACCGAACTTCAACCTGAATTTTATGATGAGAAGTATGAAATAAATGTGACAAGTGGAAGCATTTGAACCAATGAGTGGCATTATGATAATGAGATGTAAGAGCACGTTTAACCCTAAGAGTCCCTAAATTTTTCTTAGATTTTCTTTTTTTCTGATTTTTTTTTTTTAAAAAAAAGAACCAATCGTGGTCGCCACGTATCCGTAAGGCCCGCGAATAGTACAAGAACTCTTTAAGAGTTGGTTCTTGCACAAAAAGAAGAAGGGATGACTCTTAAGAATTTTGTGGGCCCAACCTCTTAAGAACCCCCCTAAGAGCATGATTATCAGTGGTCCTTAGGCGGAGGTTCTTAGGAACAGTTAAGGACCAGGTCCTTAATTTTCAAAGGAAAAGTTAAGGACGTTTAACTTTTCCTTTGAAAATTAAGGACCTGGTCCTTAACTGTTCCTAAGGACCTACGCCTAAGGACCACTGATAATCATGCTCTAAGAGGTGGGGTTAAACATGCTCTAAAATATCTCCAATATAGTACTATTTTTTTCTTTATGATTTGTACAAAATTTATTCTAATAGTTTGCACTATAATAGAATTACTCTATTATAATAAATTTATTCTATTATATTGTAAAATATATAAGGATGTTGTTTTTTAACTCCAAAATTGATTAAACAAGCTATCTTTCTATATTTTTTACTATAATAGAGTAATTCTATTATAATGTAAACTATTAAAGCAAATTTTGCATTATAATATAGTTAATGTAAATTATAGAGAAAAAAATAGTGTTCCACTGAAAAAATCCAATTACTGTGTATGATTAACTTAACGAGTGTTCGATTTACATTCCATTCTCCATAAATAATTAAATATAGTATGGAAATAACTAGATTAAGCAATATACAATTTTTCTTTAAATTATAAATATGAAAAGCAATTTGGAATAAATGTCTGGACAATTAAAATTAACAAATATTTACAAAGTTATAATTTATATACTATTAAAGTAACACTATATAGTGTTTTATGTAAAAAATAATAACAGAAAGTGCAAATAAGTAGTATAACATATATAACTTATTATCTTCTAAAAGTACATACCAGATGCTTAACATATATACATATATTATAATTTTAAATGTAAGAGTATAAAATTTGATTTATGGATGTTTAAAATATAATCATAAATGATGCAGTAATTTGTTCCATCACTAAATCCATTTACTGCTCTATAATTTTTATATCTAAAATCACTAGTTAAAAAGATCATTATTTTTAAAAAATCAATTTGAAAACGAAAGTTTTTTCTAATTCAAAAATATTTGGGAGCTGTGGAATTTTTTTTTCAATTTTAATCAATTTAATATTTAAAAAATTAAATTTTAAAAACAAATAATTCAAATACTACATATATATAAAAATAAGTAAGGTATAAAACATTTACATGAAAAAATATTTTAAAATAGATGTATTTAGAAGTGAGTTAGAAATGTTACTAATATGGAAATGTGTAAAATAAATATAATAAATTTAAATAAAGACAATTTTAATATGAATGTAATAATTATTAAATTTTGAGAGTTTGAAGGTGTTTTTGATAACTTTTATATAGAGTTGTATGCACCCGCGAAAATTTAACTCGTACCAGATATGTCAAACTTCTTAAGTGTTATTTTCTACTTTTAAAGTAAGAATCGCACCAAAAAAATAAGAATTCACCTAAAGAGGGGTGTTATGAGGAGAGTTCTGAATGGTAACATGCCAACATGTAAGCGGTTCTTTTAGAGATTGCACCGTCACGTCCGTGAATCGTGCTTCAGCTCACGGCCTCAGCATTTGTTATTGTCTTTGTCCACTTTTGCCGTCGTTTTGATCCTGTCCACTCCATCATGATTATCAATTCTTTTAGCTTTTTCAACTTAAAACATTACAAGTTCATATATTTGGATGTCATACATTTAAAATTTATATAATATTCTAAGAATGTTGTTTTTGTTGGGTTTAAATTGAAAATTTTCATGTTTATCGCATTATTGGTATCATTTTTTATTTTTATCTTCAATAAAGAGATATTTTCATAAATATTATTTTTAAGAGATAATTTTTAAAAAAAATTAATTAAAATCCTAAATTTTATATTCCTAGATCCTACTTCACTCTACCTCACCCCTCAACTATAAATCTTAGATCTTAGATTAATTAACCCAAAGATTATAAATGTATTTTTTCCTCTTAAAAAACAAAGGTTAAAGTAACTAAGGTAAACATAAAAATAGTATTAAAAATGTAGTATTTTGACAATTTCTCCTTTAAATTTGCAATTTGTGGTGCGAAATAACACAAATTTTGTTTTGTTAACAACACATGCAACTATCGGTGAAGAAAGTTCAAGAACATACACCCTATATAAAGAAATAATATGTTTGTCTCGATATTTCAAGATTTTCCAATTGAAAGCGATGGATCAAAGAGTCACATTCGACACCAATTAAAGTGTAACGATATTAAAATCAAAATTCTTTTAAAAAAACATGGGGACAAAACACGATCCTATATACTTTCGCTTTTATTCTATGTAGCTAGAATATAAAGTTCATAAATTTCCAGGCCTTGCACTTTTCTAGTTAATTTGGTCGAAGATATAAAATTTTGACATCATACAAATTTAGAAGATATATAAATACTGCAGTAATTGTTTTTCTTTTACACATGGAAGAGAAATTTAAGAATGCAAAATGGTTAGTGATACCCTCACATCTTTGGATTCGGAACTTGAAATCCTTTTTTTGATAATGTAATATGTTACATTTTCGGTAATTTCATATAATATTTGCAACAGATTGTTCTACTAAGACAACGATAGTTTTTGAATAAAATGAATGACCTATTTTGACAGCATACTTTAAAGAGATTTGAAGATACAATGCAAAATTTAACATTATTGTAATTTCATATGTATTCCTGACTCAAAGTATAAGGACAAATAGTCTTGTATGTAATGTTTGGACGCAACTAATCGAATTGCTCACTTAGATACCATTCAGTTTAATTTGTATAATCTTAACTAACTCTGTTATTTTGATGACATAAAATCATTATATAATATTATAGTTTTTGAAATGATTATTACAATCTGACTTTATTACTTTTATATTTGGATCACGGTTTAAATGCAAAACAAAACATAACGTTAAAGGAAAAATTTCTTTAAAATATATAATAATAATAATAATAAAAGCAGAAAGAAGCTACCGAAGAGGATGCATCTACTCATGCTATGTGGTCAAAGCTATCTCGCTCTTTAGATTTTAGGGCCCACGTTCATGCTTCATTTTGCCTACGTCCTTTTTGTTCTTTTACTGCTTGTTTGTAACGTTGTTTTTCTTTTGTAACCTTTTTTTGTTTGTAACGTTGTTTTTCTTTTGTAACCTTTTTTTGTTTGTAACGTTGTTATACACACTTTTTACTGCAAAACAAAATAACGTATTTATTATGAACAAAAATAATATAACATATTTACAATTTAGTTGGGGTTAAACAATGCTATACGAAGTTCGGCTAATAAGAAATATAATTGGTGATTACCCACGCGCATGCGCAGGGTAAATTTTATATATTAATAACTTTTAAATATTAATTTTTATCGTCCAAACCATGTCATAAGTCTCCAAACATATGATCATGGATCATCAATATAGAGTTGATTATAAGGTCATGTTTGTTGATATTTTTTAAACCTATATAATTTATATTGAGCTTCAATAATATTATCTAATTGTTATAATTCACCGTATGAAGAATCGTAATTTTGAAATGATATGATTAAATAGCATTAGAGATTCGTGCTTGCGCGGAATGAACATTAATTATGTATACAAATTATTTATAGATATTATTATTTATTTTTGTTAATTTACATATTATATGATATATATATATATATATTTATTTCCATTGTATACATCAATAATACAAAAATCTACATATTATATGATATATATATCTTTACATATTATATGATATATTTTTGTATCAATTATGCTATAACAAAAATAATGTTTTTACTAATATGAATATTTATTTACCGAGGCTTCCAACTCAATGTAAATTTTGAAATTAACATTTTATGTATTTTTTATATGATATATATATATTAATTTAAACGATATTGAAATAAATATAAATATAAATATATATATATATAATTTGAATATATATATTAAATAAGATTTAATATTTATATGATTTTATGATCATCTGTATCTTGTTAGAATAAAAAATTAAACCATTGATCAAAAAATTCAACATAGATTTTTAGCAGTCTTGATAATTTATATTAAACAAACTCAAAATATAGCATATAAGTAAAAATCTAATTTTTTTATTACATACTTATGTGATTGTTAAATTTCTTTTAAGAATGTAAAAAATTGAAAAAAATGATGAAAGATACATAAATTGTTATCAAATCGTATATTAATATGTTGTAATAACATGTGGTTATCAAAATATGTTATAATCAAACGTGGCTACCAAAATATGTTGTAATGTTCCATATAAGTATATAATTAACATATATGTATTTTATATGATATATATTTTAATTTAAAAAATATTAAAATACATATGTATATTATTTAATCTGAATATATATTAAATAAAACTTCACATTCATATGATTTTATGGTTACTTGTATATTTTTATAACAAAACATTAATTATGGAAAAAGTACTAATAGTTTTGGAATTATACATCAATTATTTTTGTATCTTTTTACATATTTCCATTGTTCTCATAAAATTTTTATTGTAAGGATTTTAACTGTTTTAGTAATTTATAGTCGTTTAGAAAAAATTAAAATATAATATATAATAAAAAAATCTAAATTTTTTATTACATGGTTAATATGATGTTTAATCTTTTTAATAACATAAATTAAACAAAATTGATGAAGGATACAAAAAAATATTAACAAATATTTATTATTCAAAACATTAATTGTCACATGTATATCAATCATATTAGGTAATTCCGTAGCTATTATTTAAGGAAAGAATGTAAAATGTCATTTTATCGACTACTAATCAATATGCATGTTAATTTAATAAAAATATAATATATATTTAGATAGACCAACTATATATATATATATATATATATAATTTGAATATATATTAAATAAGGTTTAATATTTATATGACTTTATGATCACTTGTATCTTGTTACAATAAAAAAGTTAAAGCATTGATAAAAAAAATTCAACGTAGATTTTTAGCAGTATTAGTAATTTATATTAAACAAACTCAAAATATAGCATACAAGTAAAAATCTTATTTTTTATTATATACTTATGTGACTGTTAAATTTCTTTTAAAAATATAAAATTGAAAAAAATGATGGAAGATACATAAATTGTTATCAGATCGTATATTAATATATTGTAGTGACATGTGACTATCGAAATATGTTGTAATCAAACGTGACTACCATGATATGTTGTAATATTCCATCTAAGTATATAATTAACATATATGTATTTTATATGATATATAGTTTGATTTAAACAATATTAAAATATATATGTATATATATATATTTAATCTGAATATCTGTTAAATGAAACTTTATATTCATATGATTATTTGTATCTTTTTATAATAAACCATTAATTATGGAAAAGTACTAATATTTTGGAATTATGCATTAGTTATGTATCTTTTTCTATATTTCCATTGTTCTCAGAAAATTTTCATTGCAAAGATTTTAACTGTTTTAATAATTTATAGTCATTTTAAAAAATTTAAAATATAATATATAAGAAAAAAAATCTAGATTTTTATTACATAATTAATTTGATTGTTTAATATTTTTAATAAAATAAATTAAACAAAAATGATAAAGGATACCAAAAATATTATCAAATCTATATTATTCAAAACATTAATTATCACATATATGTTAACCATATTAGGTAATTCCATAGCTTTTTTTTTTTTTTTGATTAATCAGGGGTGTCCGGCGGCCGAGACCAACCGACTAAATCCCCTGAGGGCCTCCAACCCGGGTTCAGGTGAGTAGGAAATTAAATCCCACCTGGGAGGTGGCCAGCGCGGATCGAACTCGTGACCCGTATCGACCCCGAAGGTGTCTCAAGGCCACCAGACTACCTACGCTGGTTATAATTCCATAGCTTTTATTTAAGGAAAGAATGTAAAGTATCTTTTTATGCACTACTAATCAATATGAGTGTTAGTTTAATAAAAGTATAATCTATATTTAGATTAAACAACTTTTTTCTAAAGGTTCTGAAAGTCATTCTGGTGATGACACGTGATTACACTTTAAAGTTGTAATGCTCCAGGATTAATATATAGGAGATTTTCAAGAGTGAAAATGAAAGTGAAATTGAGAACGCGAAAGGGTTATTGAGCTCTTTTTATTTGAATATTTAGTTTCGAGAAAATTTAACTACTATCATAATCAGTAGTTTGAAGTTTTTCAAAAGAAAAAAGTGTTTTGCAGTAATTAAAATAAAAAAAGTTGTTATATTTTTCGAAAGAGTTTTTTTTTGTGGCGCATATTATATTTGAAACCTCATATCTAGTTTCTGATTTGTTTTATTATTGATTTGGATTTGTGGTCAATTAATACCGAAGATTTTTTTCCACTTTTCAGTGTAATTACTATGTCACTAACATGGAACCGGTTTAGATGTCCGTTCTTCAGGAACTTGGGATTGACTTTAGTACTTAATCATTTGTTTTTGCTTTCGGCTGAATTGCACTTGGTGGACTTCTAATTTTTCAGTAGTTTCTTTAGTCCTGAGGTTCTAATTATACATAATTGAGTTTCCACAATAAGCGGCACTACTAGTTATATATAAGTTTATATTATTTTTATAAAATCCCATTATATAAAAAATTTGATATGAGTGATTGACGTGTTAGTTTAACAGTTGACACTATTCATTTTCATTATTTAAGGTTATAGTTTTGTATTATTCATCAAAGTTAAAGGAGTTTAAATTCGATATCTTATGCATAATAAACTCATAGCATTTTAACAACCCAAGACATACTTTCCCCAAGCCAAACAATGCAAACGTGTTATTAATAATAATTAAGCAAAAAATAATCTGCATAGTAAGTAGCTTTAAAAACTCTTACAACATATCCTATGTTTATGTACATGGGTTGCTTTTCTTCCAGCATGTGATTATACATAACAAACTCTATAAATTAATATTTTATAAATTAATAAATATCATTAAATTAATAAATTCGTCCGAATTTAAATTGGATCGGTTCAAAATATAATATAAATAAAATAATAACATTTTAAAAAGTTCTATATAAATATATAGTCTCACTAAAATAATAAATTAATATTTATATGTATATACATATTATATAGTACAAACAAACCATTATATCATTTATTTATATTCATAATGAAATTAACTTTATATTTTCTAGCAATTAGTATATCTTGATGAGATTTATTAAAATTATATCAAAAGTAAGATATAAATTCTGTGTATGTAACATATATTATATACACCAAGTAATATCATAAAACAATATGAATAACAGATTTCAACAAATTAATCAGTGTATATATGCTAAAATCAAATATTTGATGAGTTTAGAAAAAAATATTTGAAATAAAAAATCTAAAAATTCTTTTTTTAGAAATGAATAACTTTATAAATTAATAAAATATTATAATATCGAAATTATTAATTTATTACAATATAATAAATTTGAATGTAAGAATTTGTTTTATTTAGTTAAATGTGTTCATGCATTTCTTCCTTTTTGGCATTAATTAGTATCATTGGTGGTAGATTCTGAACGTTTTGTCCATCTCTTATTGTTAGTACTTGATAGTTTTATACAAAACATAGTGCTAGTTCAACAAACTCTTATTTTTTTTTCACTGAATTTTCTTTAAAATAGAAACAACTATACATAGGAGGGATTCAAAGGTAGAATGCAAAGATAATACAAGACTTGGAACATCTAACGCCGACGAGTTCGCAGAGAAACACTCGGAGACAGTGGCCAACGGATAACGAACCGTCCTTGAAGCCAAAAGCTAGCAGATTAGGAATCAATCTCTAGAGAAATTAAAACAACTAAAGCTACCTTAACTCAAACTGAAAACAAATCTTAAATCAAGAACAACAAAACACCATAGGATCAAGAGCAGGTATGAAGAAGAAGAAGAAGAGGGGGAGAAGGATAGAAGCACCAAAGTCGAACTTTATTGAGGTTGAAGCCCGGAACTCATTATATTGCTCCATCAAACGAGAGAAGCCACGAGCAATCCGTATGGATACAACCTAGGGAGGCGAGGAAGAGAACCTGTTTTAACCTAGCGACCACCCACGACATGGAGCCAAAAGAAACCACAGCTTTGAAACCAATGATTTGAGCCGGAAAATCAAAGCCACCAGCAAGGATTACCACAGTCACGAAAAGACTGATCCGTTACAACAAAACCAAGGGAGAGCACACCTCCAAAACACCCACCTGCAAACCTATAAATCAAATGATTGAAGCGCAAAGACAACCCAAAGGTTGGATGAACCAGAAACATGAAGAAGCCCCATGTAACCAGCGACAGAGAAGGATTTGGCGCAAGACTCTAGATTTAGATATGAAAACTGAAGAGATAAAGCTGGGCTATAGAAATTCTTACGAACAAAAAGAAACAAACTAAAATAGAGAGAGATCCGACCGACGCCATGGCTATGAAAGCCCACAACGCCGGTCGAAATCAGATCTAAAGTGAGGAAGAAGCTTGGGAAGACGGGTGCTTTTTTGAGAGAGGAAACAAGCCTTATTTTTCCTCTGTTTTTCTCTTAAACAAACTCTTATTTACCTCTTTAAATTTACAAGGAACGATAGAGAGTATCAGAAAATTATGAGAAAATATTAAATGTTAGTATGTTAATTATCAGAAAATTATGAGAAAATATTAAATGTTAGTATGTTATTTATCAGAAAATTATGAGAAAATATTAAATGTTAGTATGTTATTTATGAGAAAATTATAAAAAGATATTAAAAGTTAGTATGTTACTTGTGAATTACCAACGTTGAGTTGGCCTAGTGGTAAAGGAGTTGCGGCTGTAACTTTCGCCACTTGGGTTCAATTCACGTTGGGAGAAACTATTTACATTGCTTGAGTTTCTGGTAAAGAGGTGAAACCACTTTTTTTGTGACTGATTTTGTACTGATGTTTTATTCACCTTGGAAAGCTGATTTACCAACGTCGAGTTGGCCTAGTGGTAAAGAAATTGCGGGTGTAATTTTTGCCACTTGGATTCAATTCACATTGGGAGAAATTATTTACATTGTTTGGGTTCCGGCAAAGAGATAAAATCACATTTTCTATTTTACCAAAAAAAAAAATGTTACTTGCGAAGCGTGTGAAAAGCAATAAGAGTAAGTGATGGTGAAAGAGCGCGTGAGGGAACAAAGAATACAAGAAAAAGCCTAGAGATGTACCATACCACATTATAAATGGCGGCAAATTCTAGGTTGCTTGCCACGTTACTTCTAGCTGTAAAATGGTAAGATTTTTTTTAACAACCATATATGTACTTATTTTGAGAAGATATTTTACTCAATTTTCTTTAAAGCAAACATAGAAATAAATACAAAAGTTCCTAAATAAATATTCATACTTCCATAAGTAAATTATTTGGTATATATTATAGGAAACAATATAATCACAATACAAAGTATTCAAATTTAGATACATCATCTTAGTAAAGTTTCTTTAAAAGTTCCTAACAGTTTAAGACTCATTTAAGAAAAATACATTAGTACGTGCACTCTCTACAATCATCATTAATTAGTCGTACATGTCGGTCAAAGCAAGTGGAATGATAACAAAACAGAATTTAATTTAAACAAAAATTTGTTAGAGAAGAAGTAAATTATTAAAATTATTGATAAGAGAAAGAAAAAAAAACCGGGACCGGGTATCTTGGGGGTCACGTGACATGAATAGGTAAGCTCAAGACTGAAAGCACACGCTGACTCAGCACATACCATAGGCAACAAGAAGAAGCCAAATATCATATATAGCCACGTGTCACCATGCGACTTGCTCTCAATGAATGCGGCGTCTAGTACTTTTAAAAACATTTCTTATTCCAAAACCACCCCTGTGTTTCGGCGAATAATATCGAGACTGCCATCAATGGAGGAGCGGAAAAGGAACAGAAATAAAAAAAAAAAGTTAATTGAAGAGATACCGTAACTTTTATTATTAAAAAAATAATGATAATATCTCTCCTTCCTGAGCCTATAAATGAGGATTCTAGGGAGTGAACTTCAGAAGTCTTCTGCGCACCTTTAGCAAAATCACTGTGTTTCAAAAACAAGCTTTCTCTCTCTCACTCTCACCCACCAAAAGAGAAAAATAAAATCTTTGATTTGATCTTCTCTCACTTTTCAATTAAATTCTCGTGCTGAATCTCTCACAAACTTTTTTTTATATTCTCTAGCAATCTTCTCAACAAACCATTTCCCTTTCGTTTCATTTTTGATGCGAATATAGAGAAAAAAGTTATGATGGATGAATATATGGATCTTCGACCACTGAAGTACACAGAGCACAAAACATCTGTCACTAAATACACACTTGCAAAAAACATCTCCGACCAAACTCAACCTGAATCAGTGAGAACCGTTCGTGTCTCTGTAACCGATCCTTACGCAACCGATTCTTCAAGTGACGAAGAAGAAGACTTCCTCTTCCCCCGCCGGCGAGTCAAGAGATTCGTTAACGAGATCAAAGTCGAGCCAGGCTGCAACAACGTCATTACCGCCGGAGTTTCTATGAAGGAAAGGAAGAGACTCTCCGATGAGACTCAATCTCCGGCGGCTTCGAATCGTCGTCACCGTGCTCTCAAAGTCTCAGTCTCCTCCGGCCAAAATGGGAGGAAGTTCCGCGGCGTTAGACAGCGGCCCTGGGGGAAATGGGCGGCTGAGATTCGAGATCCCGAGCAACGCCGGAGGATATGGCTTGGTACTTTCGAGACGGCGGAGGAAGCCGCCGTGGTTTATGATAACGCTGCTATTAGACTCCGTGGACCGGACGCTTTAACCAACTTCTCCGTACCGCCTCAATCTCAAGAAGAAGAAGAATCAGAACCGGAACAACCGGTTACTGATAAACCGGAAAGCATCATTACAACAACAACAACTACAACATCAAGTTCTGAGTCAACCGAAGATTTTCAACATATTTCCTCTCCTACATCGGTTCTCAATCTCCAATCAGCCGAACCGTTTAAATCAGCTAAACCGGAACCGGAAAGTTCAGATGCACCATGGTGGCATACCGGGTTTAGCACCGGTTCAAGTGAATCTGATGATTCGTTTCCATTGGATACCCCATTTCTGGACAACTATTTCAACGAATCTCCACCAGAGATTTCAATATTCGATCAACCAATGTGTCAAGTGTTTTCAGGAAATGATGATATCTTTGGTGATATGTTCTTGGGTGGTCAAAGTAGTATGAACATTGAAGATGAGTTCACATCGTCCAGTATCAAAGATATTGGTTCACTGTTCAGTGACTTTGATGATTCCTTGATATCAGATCTATTAGTCGTTTAATAGCAATGAGTGAGAAGGAGCTTAAGAGGAAACCATCAGCAAATATCTATGGTGCTACTGAGAAATTTTGATGTTTTTTTAATTACTTAATGAGCTTTTTATAATTTAATAATTTAGTTTTGTCAGGAGCTTGTAAAACAGTTTTGGAGAGTGGCTAATTGTTAATGCATTTTGTTCTTATTTATTAATTAAGTGTGTTATTAGTTGCACGAACGTGTTTAATTTTTGGAGCATTTGCATTTATTTAGTTTGTTAATTATTCAATTTAGAAAAGCCAAAGTGGCATTCTCTTTGTCAATGTCTAACTATGAGGCGCAAATTACGGTCGTGCCCAGTGAACTGAAGGGCTTTGTCTTTGGTCTGATTTATGTTTTCTTTCAATCTATGACCGAAGAGGTGTTGAGTTTTTACCTTTTTATGTTAGCGGTAAGAATATTATTTCATGTGTTTCACAGAATTCTCATATAGTAATAATATGTATTTTTAATATTTAAGTGGTTTGATGCAGATTTCGCTAATGTACCAATTTAATTTTTGATAAGGTAAACATTCCGAAAAATTACTCTAAACCTTATAGATTGAATGTGAGGATCACATGCAAGCAGGATGCAAGCAGGGTGTGTCCCCTATTTAACGATGAATTTATTGTGTTGTGTATTGTAATCTATATGGAAAGTTTAGAGTTAAGTGCTGCTAGTCTTATTACATTTGTGAATGCGATGTAAGACCTTGCCTAAGCAAAACTAAAGGTCTCGGAGTATCCTTCTGGACACTACTTATCTGAGATGCGGTTCATGCCCTGAAACTATTTGTCATATGTTGTTATGTTGTGAAGCTGCAAAAGATACTTGGTCACTATCGCAACTTCCTCTTCCTCTTGCAGGATTCACACCAAACTATGTGTTCCTGAATCTTCACTACTTGATCTCCCTGAGCAAAAAAAGTCTATGCATAGCTTAGCCATGTTATCTTTTCCTTAGATTCTCTGGTAAATCTGGAAGGTGCCTAAAGCAGTATATTTCAAATATCTACCGTCTGATGGTCTATATATCCTTACCTCAAAAGATGCAACAATCTGGTTGAAAATGAATCTACTCATGAGCCTCGTTAAGTCCAGACCTCAGATTAGTTCCCAAGTCCCAAATGGTCGAAACCTCTCCTAGTTTTACCAAGTGTAATGTGGCTGCTTCGTAGGTTGATAACTATGAATTGCAGATCGGCTTGGATTGCACATATGATTCTTAAAGAACACCTCTGTTTCATAGTAGAAGGGCCTTTTCTAATATAGACTCGACTTTGAAAATAAAAATCCTCATTATCAGTTGATCAGCTAAAGCTCTTCAAGATCTAGAGGTGAAAAAATGTGATTAAGGAATTATCTTCAGGGTTAGCATTATAGGTCGTTACAAAACCTTCTTCTTTCCCTAACCTGACTCAAATTAGTTCAACAACTCTAAAAACCCTTCACAGATTTGATAATTGTCAATTTATGTTGGTTCCACATTTAGTCAATGCAATGGCCAATGAGATTGTCATGACTGTTACTAAAGATCATCATTACTAATCAAATGTGGCATGTTCTGGTCCTAGTTGGTTAATGTCTTTCACTACGAGCAGAAGCTGCTGGAAGTTCATGTCCTCATCATGCATGAATTCCTCTAAGCCTCCCTCCCCCAAGAAGAATAGTATGGGGCCTCTGTTCTAGCATCTCCACTCTGGGATCTCCATTGTGATATCTTGGCATCTACTGATGTCTTTTTTTCATGGTTGTTTCTTCTTTTAATGTTTGAGATTTTGTTTGCTTTGTTTTCTCTGAGGCACTCTCAAGCTAGGTTGCATGGAAACTTCGATCAAGGTCCGTTTCCTGTTTCGGAAACGTTTTGGAATCGGAATCTCTTGGAAACTTGAAGAAACTCTTTGGAAACGCGTTTCTTGAAAAATTCGTTTTCGAAACACGATGGAAACTTGCGTTTCTAATTTGGAAACTCACGATTCTGATTGGAAACGCGAAATAATAACTATATGGTATTTGATGTTCGCGATTACATGTTTATTAATTTATATTTTAATATTATCTTTCGATATTTGTAATCATTTAGTATAATGATTTTATTTCGAATGAAATCGCTCTCTAAATTTATAGAATGATAACATGTGTTAGTTTTCGAATTATTATAATTTTTATAATGTGCCAAAAAAATAAAATTTCCATTACTTAGTTTTCTTTCTTAGATAAATCAAATATATATATATATAGACGTTTCTAAAACGTTTCCATTTCTTATTTTCTTAAAAATCACGTTTCCACGTTTCGAAACGTTTCTGTGAGACCCGCATCTCACGTAATAATATAATAATAATATTATTAATTTTCTGAAATACCAACATAATAATTATACATAAAATTCAAACATCACCAATCCAAATTATACATAAAATTCGAATAAAAGTCGATAATATGATAAAAATAAGTCTGAGATAAAACGTGGAAACAATCCCAAAAGCACCAGCCCGACATGATCAATCCTGATCGTCAGTATCACCTGAAAGGGGGAAATGAATGAGGGGTGAGCAACGGGGAAGTCACTCAGTGAGGTATGGGATGCTAAACGCAAACCACTGACTCGGGTAAAAGAACTCCCACTATGGAAGTTTAGCACTAACATGAACAAACACGATGTCTAGGACATCACACAAAACAACCAATGCAATGACAGCACATAGATAAGCCATACGCTCTGCATTCTCCTCTACGGATATATAAATATGCTACGCGTGGCTAGTACAGTATGTCTCTGTACCCCCGCACCCTAACCCCGTGTCGAATGCAGCCATCTCTGTATCACGTCCCAAACCATAACAAAGTAATCACAGACGTCTCTGTACCGGCAACTCATCCTAGTGGCGAAGCAGTCTCAGACGATCTCTTATCCTACGGCTCGTAGCGTAGCAGTAATAGACAATCTCTGTACCGGCGGCCTATTCCCGTGGCGTAGCAGTCACAGACGATTTCTACACCGGCGGCTCGTAGCGAAGTGGCATCAGACAATCTCTGAGCTGGCGGCCTCTACCCGTGGCGAAGCAGTCACCAGACGATCTCTTATCCTACGGCTCGTAGCGTAGCAGTCACAGACAATCTCTGGGCTGGCGGCCTATTCCCGTGGCGAAGCAGTCCCAGACGATCTCTGCACCGGCGGCTCGTAGCGAAGTGGCATCAGACGATCTCTGTGCTGGCGGCCAGTCCTCGTGACGAAGCACAGACGTCTCTGCGCTGGCGGCTCGGACATCTCCGAACTCCCGCTCTCACACATAGTCCCTACTCATAACTATGTATACGTACATATATATAACATCACTTAGCATCACTCAATCATATCAATAGTTGAATCCTCTAGACCCCTAGTTCCGGTTTACAATGAATGAACTAACTACCACGCAAGACTCGATTTCAATCAGACGGAACATGTTTCGAACTAAACGACAATAGGACGAATTCTAATACTTGTACGGGATTTACGGAATAGACCCTCACCTTAGCAATGTGGGAAAGTGGTATTTGTGGACTCCTGGGGCTCAAATAGACTCCAAATCTGAAATCAGATCGAAAAATCGTGTCAGAACGCCTTTCGAACGGGTTAAAACGGGTAAACGGTAGCCCGGTCAAAAAGTCAAATCGCAGGTCAAAGTCAACCCTGGTCAAACCTTATCCAAATTGAAATTAAATTAAACCAACCGGTTTTCCTTAACCGAACCGAAATCAATTTAAACCGAAAATCGAATTAAACCGAACCAAACCGAATTAAACCGGTCAAACCGGTCAAACAGGTTAACCGGTCAACTCGTCGGTCAACTCGCCGGTCAACGGCGGTCCGGCGGCGGTCCGGCGGTGGTCCGGCGGCGGTCCGGCGGTGGTCCAGCGGCGGCGCGGCGGTGGTCCGGTGGCGGTCCGGCGGCGGTCCGGCGGCGGCGCGGCGGTGGTCCGGTGGCGGTCCGGCGGTGGTCCGGCGGCGGTCCGGCGGTGGTCCGGCGGCGGTCCGGCGGTGGTCCGGCGGTGGCGCGTGGATGCACGCGCGCGGTTGACGAAACTTCCGGAGGCGCGTGCGGCTTCGTCCGGTGTCCGATCTGGGCGATTCTGGTGTCTACGGCTTCGTCTCGACGAGAGGAACGCGATGGTGGTCTCGGATTTACCAGATTCGTCACGGTTTGAAAGTTATGATCGATTTACTAAACGAACGAAACTAAACTTAAAACTAAGGCGGTTTCCGGTGATTACCTTTGGTTGCGAACGGCGGTGACAGGTAGATCTCGATGGTGGTGACTCCGGCGGCGAGTTCCGGCGACAAGCTCCTCCTCTCTCTTTCTTCTCTCTCTTCCTTCTCTCTCTTCTCTCTCTCTTCTTCTTTTCTTTTCTGGTTGCAAATGGGAGTTGGGTGGAGGGGAGTGGGGTTAGTAGGTGGGTGAAGGTAGGGTGGTAGGTGAGTGGGATGTTACAATTCTCCCCCACTACAAAGGAATTCGTCCCGAATTCAAGTCAAGAGTTGACTGCCCAATATCATCCTGGAAGAGCTTCCATGTCAAATAGAGTGTGAGCTGACTCACCTTCAACCAAAACTGATTAACTTCTATTGTAACCGAATACCAACATTATTCAAGGAATAATACTCACGGAAAGGTGCTATTTTTTTTTTTCTTTTTAAAATACCCAAATTCCCAAAAACATTTTTGAAAATCATTTAAAACCGATTCAAAAATCGATGTAACCGGGTCTCCACGAATCGCCATCCCGGGTCGGAGCCGGGATGGAACCCGCTCTGATACCAAATTGTGAGACCCGCATCTCACGTAATAATATAATAATAATATTATTAATTTTCTGAAATACCAACATAATAATTATACATAAAATTCAAACATCACCAATCCAAATTATACATAAAATTCGAATAAAAGTCGATAATATGATAAAAATAAGTCTGAGATAAAACGTGGAAACAATCCCAAAAGCACCAGCCCGACATGATCAATCCTGATCGTCAGTATCACCTGAAAGGGGGAAATGAATGAGGGGTGAGCAACGGGGAAGTCACTCAGTGAGGTATGGGATGCTAAACGCAAACCACTGACTCGGGTAAAAGAACTCCCACTATGGAAGTTTAGCACTAACATGAACAAACACGATGTCTAGGACATCACACAAAACAACCAATGCAATGACAGCACATAGATAAGCCATACGCTCTGCATTCTCCTCTACGGATATATAAATATGCTACGCGTGGCTAGTACAGTATGTCTCTGTACCCCCGCACCCTAACCCCGTGTCGAATGCAGCCATCTCTGTATCACGTCCCAAACCATAACAAAGTAATCACAGACGTCTCTGTACCGGCAACTCATCCTAGTGGCGAAGCAGTCTCAGACGATCTCTTATCCTACGGCTCGTAGCGTAGCAGTAATAGACAATCTCTGTACCGGCGGCCTATTCCCGTGGCGTAGCAGTCACAGACGATTTCTACACCGGCGGCTCGTAGCGAAGTGGCATCAGACAATCTCTGAGCTGGCGGCCTCTACCCGTGGCGAAGCAGTCACCAGACGATCTCTTATCCTACGGCTCGTAGCGTAGCAGTCACAGACAATCTCTGGGCTGGCGGCCTATTCCCGTGGCGAAGCAGTCCCAGACGATCTCTGCACCGGCGGCTCGTAGCGAAGTGGCATCAGACGATCTCTGTGCTGGCGGCCAGTCCTCGTGACGAAGCACAGACGTCTCTGCGCTGGCGGCTCGGACATCTCCGAACTCCCGCTCTCACACATAGTCCCTACTCATAACTATGTATACGTACATATATATAACATCACTTAGCATCACTCAATCATATCAATAGTTGAATCCTCTAGACCCCTAGTTCCGGTTTACAATGAATGAACTAACTACCACGCAAGACTCGATTTCAATCAGACGGAACATGTTTCGAACTAAACGACAATAGGACGAATTCTAATACTTGTACGGGATTTACGGAATAGACCCTCACCTTAGCAATGTGGGAAAGTGGTATTTGTGGACTCCTGGGGCTCAAATAGACTCCAAATCTGAAATCAGATCGAAAAATCGTGTCAGAACGCCTTTCGAACGGGTTAAAACGGGTAAACGGTAGCCCGGTCAAAAAGTCAAATCGCAGGTCAAAGTCAACCCTGGTCAAACCTTATCCAAATTGAAATTAAATTAAACCAACCGGTTTTCCTTAACCGAACCGAAATCAATTTAAACCGAAAATCGAATTAAACCGAACCAAACCGAATTAAACCGGTCAAACCGGTCAAACAGGTTAACCGGTCAACTCGTCGGTCAACTCGCCGGTCAACGGCGGTCCGGCGGCGGTCCGGCGGTGGTCCGGCGGCGGTCCGGCGGTGGTCCAGCGGCGGCGCGGCGGTGGTCCGGTGGCGGTCCGGCGGCGGTCCGGCGGCGGCGCGGCGGTGGTCCGGTGGCGGTCCGGCGGTGGTCCGGCGGCGGTCCGGCGGTGGTCCGGCGGTGGCGCGTGGATGCACGCGCGCGGTTGACGAAACTTCCGGAGGCGCGTGCGGCTTCGTCCGGTGTCCGATCTGGGCGATTCTGGTGTCTACGGCTTCGTCTCGACGAGAGGAACGCGATGGTGGTCTCGGATTTACCAGATTCGTCACGGTTTGAAAGTTATGATCGATTTACTAAACGAACGAAACTAAACTTAAAACTAAGGCGGTTTCCGGTGATTACCTTTGGTTGCGAACGGCGGTGACAGGTAGATCTCGATGGTGGTGACTCCGGCGGCGAGTTCCGGCGACAAGCTCCTCCTCTCTCTTTCTTCTCTCTCTTCCTTCTCTCTCTTCTCTCTCTCTTCTTCTTTTCTTTTCTGGTTGCAAATGGGAGTTGGGTGGAGGGGAGTGGGGTTAGTAGGTGGGTGAAGGTAGGGTGGTAGGTGAGTGGGATGTTACAGTTTCGTTTCCACGTATCTGTTTCCGGTTCCATGCAACCTAGCTCTCAAGCTCTTGACTTGCATCTTTATTTGAATGACACTTTGGCAGTAAAAAAGATACTATTTTGTTTTTTTTTTTGTAAAAAAACTATCATAATTCTATAATCCAAACATCACAAAAATGTGTTTTTCGTAACCTTTTCAAAATATTTAAGAGCATTTCTAATTTCTAAACATAATTTGCTTATAATATAAGAATTTTAAGATTTTGGTGACAGTTTTTGTTTTGGATGAATTTTTGATTTGTGGAAATCAGATTCATCAACCGTTTCAAAAAACCATTTAATCAAGAAACAAAACTAAGGACCAGCTTTGGTAACAGTCCTATTATTTGTCTTATAATTTAGGAAACAAATAATGTGTTCCCATATTTGTGGAAAATTGATTAGCATAGAGTAATTATATTTTGAGGCAAGTATGACTTGATTGGTGATAGGAAGGCAACTTCGTCATTTTTTCTATCAATTTAAGATAATTATGGAACGAAAATTAAAGCACAGAAATACAAATTGCATTTCAGATGAAAATACACAAGAGCATCCATTAAGAATTAAATAAATTTTGAGTTGTTTTGTATTGTAAAATACATAAATTTCATAATTTAACCATATAGCTTATAGTATATTTTGCTTTTAAATAATTAAGAAGATTCCGATTAACTATAAATATTTATGTAATGAATAAAATTATGGAACATAATTAGATTTTATGCATTATATTTTTTAAAATCAATCATAAGATAATGAAAGGATTTGTATAATGAAAGGATTTGTAAATAATATCTATCTGATTACATTTTCTAATAACTATTAATTAATTTTAAATTAATATTTTTAATTTTATAAAAAAATATAATCTTAAAAAAATCATTTCATATTTTTAACTATGAAAGAAGTTTTGGTAAGTTTTATTTCACCTTTAGTTTTACTTTGTCATTCTGCAGTTAAGTAGTATTACCAATTAGACAAACCTACATATGTTGAGGAAAAGTCCATTTACAAGGAAACATAACAGGGACTAGTGAACATACAAATACAAAGTACACAATTAAATTAATAGTTTGAGGGTTTTTGAAGAAAAAGTGAATTTTTGGCCAAACAAAAAAAACCAAATAGATATATAGTTTGAGCCATTGGAGGCGGAAAAGAATGGACTATGGCACAAGCTCCCCCATCGTTTACAACCCAACATCACAGTAGTGTATGGATCATATCCGATTTGGTTGATTCGATATTTTGTTTTACAAATGTAGCTTGGAAAAAAAAATTATTATAGGTTGCGGATGGATCTTCAAGACAAACGATGGGACCTTCATACACCAGGATTCTTGGGTGGAACACCAAGTTTCAAAACAGAATGTCAATTGCTCATAGCAGAAATCTCTTCAAAGCCTCCTTCCGCTGATCCCTACGGGATCATCCAGGACACTGAAGCTCTATTTTTTTTTTGTATCTACATGTTTTATTATGTGATATTGCTCGTTTTGGCATATTGATGTTTTCACTTTTGTTGCCGAAAATTAGTGATCTATAAAAAAAACAGACCGTTACCTTAGTTTTAGGTTTTGCATTGCTTCCATACCCTTTTGGGTATTAAGGTTGTATACACAAAATCAAATCCATATTCATGATCAATCTTTATTTTCAATTCGAGATCATATGTTTAAAAAAACAAGAGATCATATATATGTTTCTTGACGAAATCATAAGTTAGTTTTGCATACTCCCAAAAAATATTTTTAAGCCATTGAGTATAGAATCAAAAATTCTGAACTCAAATAATTAATAAATAATCACTATTTGAGACAAAAAAAAAACTCAAATAGATTGGAGTTTAGACTTATTTGTTATCGGTTTGTCTATCAGTTTTATTTTGCACTAAGAACGAGTTACATATGCCATACACTAATTTAGTAATTTATAGTCGATTTGTGTGTCAGTTTTATAACCCTTCATTTTGTCTCAACTATCGCCTAACTTTCTTTTGGTCTGAACAATCTTCGAACTTAATGCAGCAAATGGAAAATTTGGACGTCGCTTTTTCCTTCAGTCGTGTTAGCTTGTTGGCTTCTGGCCGGTTGGTATACATCTTAAAGACACAATAACGAGTGAAAAGTATAGGAGATTTATTTGAAAATGCGGTGAATGTCGGAGAAAAGTAGGTGACACATGATACCTTGCAAACATATATATATATATATATATATATATTTCGCGAAACAATATTAGTGTGAGATTTTTCAAAAAATAAAAGGATTCCAATAAGGTTAGCAGTTGGTCTGTTATTGCCAAGAGACAAAGGTATCATACGTATGCCTTATTTTTCTCCAATAATAGTTATCATATTGTTCTTTTACTCCACTACATAAAAAACACACACACACATACAACTAGTATATTTTAGCTGCGATTATTATTTTATTCAAGCTTTTATTATTTGACTTTACACCTATGTTACACAAGTGTATTGGGAGTTCACCGCTCCACCCGTAAGCTTTTTATTTCGAATGATCACACCATCATTACCCACATGAAATAGATATTATATAGATATGCATAACTGATCGTTGGTTATAAAATCTATCAAAATAGTCGTATAATAATGTTCCAAAAAATTAGTCATATAATTACATTGTTTTCCTGTTTTGGTCAAAAACGAAACTGATTTCTATCAAATTAACATGGTGATCGTAAATCTCGATATTAGGTTGTATTTAAAATCAACGTGACCAGAAAATGTATTGATTTTCTAACAGCCAACGGTTTGGGAAGAACTAGTTCAAGTATGGACTTTTTATTGTCTAATTTTATTTACGCCTTACATGTTTTGTCGATAAACTTTCTAACATCTTCACTGACCCCCTAGGCTGTATGTGAATTATATATTATTCATTCCTTGGTCTATGTACTATTCGTTCTTTTTAAGAAAACTTGTAAACATCTATAATTAATTTAGATTTCACTTAACATCTATTCTAACTGTTGACAAAGAAAACTGTGTCTTTTAATAAATTTAGATTTAACCAGCAGTTTCCATATTTACCAAATGAAACAATGTTTGAATTTATGCCGTGCAACAGTCATGATTAATTCCATTGGTCTTGAATTAAAACTAACATATCCATAACCGAGTGATTATGCTGTGCCTGTGTTTGTAAATCAAACCATACATGCACATATAATATATGTATCATGCATGCTTGATAAGGATATCTTAAATTACTGATAATTCAAGCATATTATATAACGTGTGAAGCTAAGGATCATGATGTCTCTACTCACGTGAGTTACATTCAATTTGTTTTTACCTTTTCGTACCATTTTGCATATGTATATACATATAAGTTCCACTTTTTGGAGTATCGAAAAAGTTACCATATGCAAGTTGGTTTAGTTAAAATTCTCTTAACAAAATTTCCTACACTTTGAGGTAACTTTTCTTTATTTTTACCTTTCAAACTACTTTTAAGGCATTTTTAAGCTTTAAGATTCAACCCTCTTTATGCAAATTATTATTGCTTATAACAGTGGGTTCTCTTCCACAGTCAATAGACTCAAAATTAGGCAAACCCGATTAGGTGTAAATAAAATAACACAGTCAAGTTTCCGAAGATTCTAACTTCGAACCGAAATAAGAAATACTGGAAAATATATAATGAATACTTCAAAGACTGAAATTAATAATTTTACTTTACCACAAACAAATGTACAAAATAACAAAAAGAAGAAAACACACTAAAAAACTTGCTAATGGACATAGATTGGTCAAAGACTTTTAAACGTACTTATTTGTTGGGATGCTGAGTAGCAACACCTAGACCCCTACCTCATTGACCCACTTTTGTAAGCTTTTGTAGCATTTGATGTAAAGCAATAACAACAATACATATAGTAACCATTTGACATTTCAACCTGACAAACTATATAACATACTATATGAGAGTATTAAGAAAAACAGTAAATTTAGCGAAATTCGCTTCATATTATAAATGCATTTTTTTAAAAAAGTGTAGGTAACTCAACTGGTTTGAAGGTAACTATGTTTAATTTGATGTATACGTAATTGAATATGGTCTTAAGAAGTATGGTTAACAGTTAACACTATGAAAATATATCTCCATCATTATGATAGTGGTAGTACGTAGCTTGACGTCAAACAAAAACATTCTTCAGTTGTTGAACTTAATCTACTATATATTCGATTTGACTACTAAGTAGAACACCTATCGTGTATGTCATTTTTTCTGAAATTTCCAGAACGAGAATTCAAATTCAGGCAAACCTAAACAATCAAATTGATTTGAAAATCGTTTTCTTTTTCATGGACATTCTAGCTAATTATATGTACACCAGGTTTTTATTAAAGTTATTTTAAGTTTCTTTGTTTCAAATAAATTTTGATTTATTTTAAAATTAGGACGCATTTATACATTTTTTTTTTGGTAAAAACGCATTTATACATGCCAAACGTGAATTCCCCAGTGAGCTGGCCTCTTAGGTATAGGCTAATATTAACCCTGCACAAGAGGCTCACATTTTGTCATTTTCACACTAAATTTCCATACAAAATCCAAACGCATTTATTTAATGTTTTCGTTTCTAAAATTATATATAATGTATATACAAAATAAATATATGTTCTGACAGCATAGTTCCACCAGAAATAGACAACAAAACACATCGACCGTCTAACTTTTTTTATTATAAGCACCGTTCATGCATGATAACATAAACAATAATATATTTAACAAAACCAAATATAAGTGTATATATATACGCATCTGCTAAACCAATAAAAAGCACTTGTAAATATGAAATTAGAATAAGATTTTACTATGAAACAGTTAAATTTAAGTTTTTTGTACTCATAATTTCCTTGGGCAGGATAGTAACAAATTAAATGGAGTACACTTGTTGACAAAAAGAAAATGGAGTACACTTTTCCTTTTTTGAACTTTTTTGTTTATATAAAATCTTCTTTGCATATGAGTAAATAGCTGTACATTTTTATTATTATTTCAAAACAAACAAAAAAAAAGTGGAAAACTACATTTTAGTTTTTTTTTTGTCTCAGCTTGGAGGTCACAGAGCCGTCTTGCTTGTTGTTACAGAAGCTGAGGCTATAATTTAAATTTTTAAAAATTCCCCTATTTTTTGTTGTTTTAATCCTCTTATATATTCAGCTAATCTGCTATTTACATAACCATGTAACCATGTTGTTTATATATATATATTGTTTATATATATATATTGTTTATATATATATATTGTTTATATATATATATTGTTTATATATATATTGTTTATATATATATATAGTAAAATGTTGTTTTGCGTCTGTCCTAATCGAGCTGAGCCGCAAATTAGTCTTCATGTGCATGGGAAATCACATTGTTCGGTCTCACAAGAAAAAGTTGCAGCTTTCCTCATGAATTTTGCATGTCGATTTTTCCCTTTTTCTCAACGGTCAAATAAAACCCAACGATTTAATAGGTTATAACGAACAGACAGGCTCTATAATGACTATAAGGTACGTCCACACACAATGCAGTAGATTGTGTTTGTTTCATTTGGCAAATACAAGAAGAAAAACCACAATAATATTGTAAGGTCTTTACTTCTTCTTTTTTTCCACAAGTGGGTAATTTATAGCCGCCATTCATAATTCATTTTACGAATTGTTTTTTTTTTTGGGGTGGGGGGTGGTCGAAGCTGTTATGGTCCCCTAGCTATTGTTCTCTTCTTTTATCATAACTTCATATCTATATTTTCTGTATTGCAAGATCTTTCATCTGAGATTTCTTTTACCATATTGAGATCTGAATATCTTTGTACATTAATGCTTTATTCATTCTTTACCTCTTGTTTTATTTTTATTTCTATTTATTTATATTTTTACCTCTTGTTTTATTGTCGGTAATATATGGCATTACACACTTTTACAGGAAGAGAACGTTGACTAATCAAGGCAGCTATGCTAATGTTGTCGTGACACGTTGCATGCTCTGTAGCAATGGGTTTGATCAACAAATAGCCAACACACTCTCCCGTTTGGCTTAGAAGGCGCAAGAGTTATATGCCTAATTCTAATAGCTTTAGCATATTACCAAATTGCAGATTCCAAATGCTTTATGGCATAGTTCAGAACAATTCTCTTTTCCTTCCTCTCTTTTCTCGATCTTCCAATACCAGTAGCCATGTTCTGAACGAGTAGACATGGGCATTCAGGTTCTTCGGTATTAGATTTTAGGATCTAATTGGATAATTTAAATTTGTCGATTTGGGTCGGTTCAGATTTTGTTGAGTCCAAGTCGGTTTGAGTCTAATTGTATAAGATCCGATAATACCCGCTATTTATCGGTTCTTTAAATTTTTTTGGTCGGTTCAGGTATTTAAGATCTAAAAGGACACAAAAACAAAAAAAAATACTCAAAAGCCAAAAATAGTGAAACCTAAAAAATACTCAAAAACCCGAAAAAAAAAAATTTATTCAAAATCTGACCCAAAGATACGAAAAATACCGAACTTTTATCCCATTACCTAAATTTATTTTATAAAATCTAAGATTTTACCTAAACTCTAAAACTATACCTAAAGACCAGAGCCCAAAACTTTAAAAATATCTATAATTCTAAAAATATACCGAAACATTCATATACATAATATAAAATTTCAGGTATTTCAGTTCCCCTGTTGAGTCTCGAGTTGAGTTCAAAACTCATGGATCCTTCACAAGAAGATCTAGTGAGGTAAAATGGCATTATCCGTACCCAAACCGAACCAATTTTTCGGGTCAGTTCTGATTCGGGGTTTCGGAGCCAGGTAAAATGCCCAAGCATATGAACCAGCATCGAATTGTCTTTAGAAAAAATATCAGAAAAATTCTAAACATTTCTGGCTGCGTTATGTATTTATGACAATATATGTGTAGTATATATGTAGGTTTCAACACAGGTGATAAAACAGCAACATTGTTAATACAAATCACTAAACTAGACAAGTTTAAACTCAGCAAGTATTTTAACTCTTTAGGTTAAAAAAGGAATGTTGAAAGACAAAGAGCGTACAAGGTCACGTGATGTGATTATGGGCCCTGCAATTTTTAGCGCAGTCACATGATTCTAAATAAAATAAAAAGCCCATCTGTTCAGAACGACGTGTCCAAATTTTACCATCCACGGACATGTTTATTGTAGGATTCTTAGGTGGGGTTCTTAACTTTTGTTAAGAGCCGGTTCTTAGCTTTTAACTAAAAAAACTAAGAACCGGCTCTTAAATAAGAGTTTTAAGAGTCGGTTCTTAGCCGTTAAAAAAAAAAAAAAAGCAAAAAAATGAAAAATAAAAAATTAAGAACCTCGCCAAAGAACCCCACATTGAACATGGCCTTAGTTCTTAGCTTCGTTATTATAGCGAAGCGTAGCGTGAAGCTTTTTGTTTTTGTCTAAAATGGAAATTTTTTTTTAGCTTTTATGGTTTTTGTTGGTGGAAGTATGGGGTCAAACTATAGCTGTCCGCTTAATGCTATCTGACGATTCACAGAGATACTTATCTTATAAAGTTTACGTTGAAGTACACATTTTTGAAACAACTATATGCCTTTGTTGAATCATTTTATCCGGCACGAAACAACGTAAACGAATTTTGGTTCTCGCTGTGTATATATACAGTTGAGAATATATATATATATATATATATATATATCAATTTGTGGTTATCAAATGAAATAGTGAAATAAAGAAAAAACGTGGAACCAAAACGTTGGATGTGAATGTGATAATAGGATAGTAGAAACATAATAGCTTACAATGTTACATAATAGATTTGAATTTGATAGCTACGGAATGAAACTGATCTTGCTCAAGGAAGAAAAAACTATAATAGACGAGTATTTTGTATATTGTATGCGTTACCAATCTTTATATAATCGGACTTTAGACTTACTAAAAAACAAACATACTTTGTTTTGACATGCTTTGATAGTTAATATGCAATTTGGTCTCTGAAGTATCACATATATATACATATGTATCTGTTATATGGTTCAAAATAATTATGTTTTTAGACATATAACTGAGGCAGGTCAATAAATTTTACTTCTACAAAAACTAGCATATATACATACACATATATATATGGTCGACCCTAATCAGTGTAGTATGTATCTAAATATTGATTATATTTACATTTAAATGTTAGGGACAAATCAGGTATTATCCCTATCCGAAAATGCAATTCATGTTCTCTGAGACTTATAACCGCTATGAGTCTATGACATGTCTGCGACAAGCTTTACACTGTTTTACCCAAAAAATTTCAAAAGACGAAAGATAAGAAAGAATATATTGTGACCCATCTGCTAATAATTATTTAGAAGTGGCAAAACACTTTCTACCGGTTTCATCAGCTTTTGTCGAATCACTATGAAGCAACTTGGCTATTTCATAATTATTGCTTGGTCCAACCCTTCTTTGTTTTAATCTAAAATCGACATCTGAAAATGAATATCTAATTATATTATTTCGGTTATCCCATATTTATAGCTATCCATGAGCGATCATTTTTAATCTTCTTGAACGAGTTTTCATTACTGTTTGTTTGGTGTCTGACTAAACATAGTTTCCAATCGTAGAATAGGGGGGAGAATGGAAGTCACCAAATTCAGATATTACTTTCTATTTGCGAAGTTACAAATTGACAACGTGCTTATATAGTTTTTTTCCTATCAATTACATAATGTTAACATCGTAAGTTACGGTTCTTCATTCTATTATCATTTTTATTAACAAATATGTGTTTTTGAGTTGTGTCAACTAGGTTAAGTGTTTAGTTGTTCAAATTTCGATGATATATCATATAGATTTATCATATACTATATCTTAGTATCTTACTATACAATATTGTATAGTCTCAATGTGAAAAAATATTTGCCCAAAAAACAATTCCAGACAAAACAAAAAATTGGGTTGACCTTTTTTGACTGGAAACCGGGATTGATATTTCCCATAATGCGAACCAGGACAAACAAAGTGTCATCAACCCAATACTTTCATAATCCATAGGTATTATTTATTTGTCTAATCACGTTGAAAACATGTTTACACCATTTAAGAAAAAGGGAGGACGCAGATACAGAAAGAAAAACAAGAAGACATTTATAACGTTAATCGTGTTAGAGAAAAAAGTGATGTGAACTAAATACTTTTTTAGAATGAGAGAGATAAAAGAAATGTTATGAAAATGATTTTTGCTATACCGTAGGCCACATTATATGCATCCCTCTTTGACTCCTTATCCTCCCGCTGATCTCTGCCTTTGTTCACATCGCAAACAATTCACATCAATATAACCAAAAACCAATAAATTCACAAAAAGTAGCCAAAAACAGTTTACTTTGTTTTTGGACTATACGTTATAGTGTATATTTGGAACTTGTAAAAAATTTGATATGAACGCAAGTCATACACATAAGAAATAAATACTCTTTTTTTCCACTCAAACAAGATCGTCAGGACTATAAAGTATAAACATTTGGATTCCTAGTTTTTTTTTATATTGCTTCAGTTTCATAGATAATGTGACATCAAAGTAAATAGGCCTAAGGTGGGTGCTGGATAGTTTTGGAATATATATTTGGGTCATTAGTGAGCCAATACATTAATCTTCACTATGCCTCTCAACTAAGGCTGAATAGTTTTCGAAAACGGGTTGGAACTAACCCGGCCCGGAAATGAACGTATTAATTTTGTTCATCGATGTGTTAAACTTAAATGCTTAATGTCGTTCAATGAGGCCCAAATGACCAAAAGTATCATCCGCGTTGGTCTCACCGATGCATGGATTGGAAGGTCAATGTTGCACCAAATGTGAACACGTGGACTGTTAAACACTGACGTGTACCTGGTGAGGTTGAGGCTTATTTAAACTAAGAAGAGGAAAGAAAAAGAGGTGAGTGCAAATAACTTTTAAGAAATGACTGCATCAAAGGATGGTGCTAGTAGTTTCACCAACATCTCTGTAGAGGAGCACTTTAGCGTCTCTCAATCTAATCACGGTGGACAGGTAATATAGATATTGGTTTTTGTTATTGGGTATTGCAACCATAGTAACATCAAATGATGTGTAAGCCTTTTGATAAAGTTTGTAGGTCCAACGGAGGAATTTTCCACGGCGGCTAATGCCCTTATCGGAAGGTCGACGAGATTGACGGAGGCTCTCAAAGCAGCAGCCATTAACGTCGGCTACAAGCCTGTGGAAACCACAGACTTAGCTGCCATAAAAGAGGTGGAAGCTAGAGCTACCGGAGGCAATATAGAGAGCGGAGGTAGTATCACAGCCGTGGCTAATGAGGCGGTTGCTCGTAACAAAAAGAGAGGTAAAGAAGATGAGAATAAGATTCATCTGCGCGATATTATCGCGGAGATTGATGTGAAGATAACGAGAGATAGATCAGTAACAAGTGAAGACGCTGAAGCAGTGGTTCAGGCTGAGCTCACTCATTCTCCTTATAACCATGTTATTCCTGGAGGCGTAGCTGAGTCTGTCACTGCAGCTTATAGATTAAATCGCAGTCCCTCTCTATGATATTAATTTGCAATATATATATAACGGTTGCATATTATGGTGTAATGACTTTTATTGCCTCTCTTCAGTTGCACAAAATGAAGTATATGAAACGCACAAACCTGCCAATCATAACTATCTCTTTACTATAAACAACAACTGTGACATCAAAACTTAAGCATATATTGCAACTCTCTGCCCGTGTAAAGATATTTGCAGTTCTGAATCTTAGAAAAGTAGGTGCAACTCTTTTTCTAATTAACGATTGCATGGTGATTGTTTGAGTAACCATTGTTTTCTCCAATCTGTTTTCTTTCCATTTGGGCCCTCGCTTTGAATAGTGACACAAACTTACAAACGTGATTGCCCAAAGAGAGTTTGAGACAACTTGTGTAAACTAGTGAGAAGGTGAACTTAACGTATGGTAGATGGTACTTTGTTAAATTTGAGGGGATGAAGTGATTCAACAATGGTTCACTAGTGTATAATGACTGATGGACTTGTACCATTATTCGTTTTGAAGGAGTTATTCAATTGTGAAAATAACTCTTAGTCATATCCTTTTGTTATTTTCTAATAATATTTATAGTCAAGGTTCTAAAAATCGATCTAAACGGCAATTCAGTCCTGTACAAAATGATTTTCCTAAACTCTGATTTATACCGACTTGTACTATTTAAATTGATCTAAACTATTCGAAATCGGTTAAAATTGGTTAAAATCAATCTACATTAGTCCAAATATGTTAATTCAAGCAGTAATGTTAGTATAGATTCAGAAAGTTGTCTAATTTCTTTTGTTTTACATATCGAATTTTGAAAATTTATCACAATAATTTTATATTTCTATTTAAAAATTAGAATATTTCATATAAATGTCATATATAATATATATATATATATATATATATATATATATCTTTATACTTTTTATCACTTTTTCATGGTGACACATCATCAATGAGTGATTTTGAACTCGCCATGTGTAACATCCGCTGCAAGTCATTTGTTTTGGTCGCCATATGGGCTTCTTCTCTTTTCGGCCTTACATCTAACCTAAGCGTTAATGAAACACATCATTGTCGGCTAGGGCTTCACCAGTTTTCTTCTTCACCTATACCGAGCCCTTACATGCCCAAACGATCTTTCATCTTCTTCATCACACCACCAAAGGCACGATCTTTCGTCTTCTTCATCACCCCACCAAAGGAAACTCTCCACCAAACCGTCACCCACGATCTATAGTCAATGCGGTCTGTGATTTCGCAAAGCGGTGGATGTAGTACTATAAAAAGGTTAGCTCTGTAACCTTGATAATCATCCTCTCATTCATTTTAAACAAAGCAGTAAACAACTCATGTGAAATATAGCTAACATGTTTGTCTTCCTCTCTAATTTACAGACTAGTCGCTCCACCTCCACCGTGCAAGTCCAGTTGCTCTGGTTTTGGGAAGCCTGTAATATCCGCCGTGATGGAGAGCTCATGGGATTCGACATGCTCCTACTGGATTCTCAGGTCTCTTCTTATTTACCGGCTTTAATAAATAAATAGATTTGTTTCACCGGTTAGATTCTTTACACTTCCTCGCCGTCGTGAATCTATCTTAGAAAGCATTTTTTTTTAAAAAAACGTGTTTCTATCGTATTTCTCTCCAACTCCACCGTCTGTTCAGTAGCTAGAACTATTACACTGGTTTAATACTTTACTAGTTTCCCCTGTCCTGGTTATGAGACTCTTCCCTGCTAATCCGTTTCAGTGATTCAACCTCCTTCAATGAGGTCACTGAGACGGCCGTTCCGGTACCTCTTAATTCATTTTGGGTCCGTAATCAAAGTGAGATGCTTGGTCTTGCCAACACAAACACTCAGCTTCCAGGTAATGCTTCAGTTATCTCTTCTTTAGACTACCGGTAAATACATAATTTAAAATTTTCTTTCGCCATACCTTATTGGTGAGATAACTGCTGTGAAGAGTACTGTCACTGACCCTCTCCAAAAAAAAATCGTGCTATAGCAACCATTAAGATGGAAAAATAATATATCTGAACTTTCCTATATGAACTAATGCTTGAAAATAATAACTGCATTTTTCTCACTTTCTATCTTCACATGTTATCAGTGACCAGACTGTTACTATGAGTCTCTTCGACTCCAGGCTGTTAAGATCCACACTCAGCTTGAAAGGATGGGAGGTGATCCAAGGGTTGTGGTTGCAACCAGCGTCAACCCCAAGATAGTGGGATGTAAGAAACCAGACTGTAACTTACATTTAGCCGATTAGTAGTGTTCAGAACATTCACGCCCATGTTCATCTTGCAGGTCGTCTATTTCTGAATGCCACCTTTGGCACACATATTTACTTTGAAAAGGAAGCCACTGAAGGGGAGAGTGGTTTTTACATGTAACTACTTGAGAGTTCTTGACTTATACATGCACTAATCCTGTGAGAATCATAATGTCTATCGCTAAGGCTGACAACTTTATTATCCAGGTTAGTCTCCCAAGACACTGTGCTTACACTAGTAGCTCCACTGCTGAAAGGATATGCTAAGGTGGAATCTTTGAGCATATCTGAACTCAATGATTTTGTCATAACTGCTCCCTCTAAGGTATCGTGACCAGATATATAATGTTTTAGAACTGGATATGTAAGTTCCCATCTGTAATCATGGTCTTCCAACAATGTAGAAGATTGATTTTACCGGAATAGTGGCTGGAGTCAATATGGATAAGGGATGGTGCTATGTTTCTTGCTCAAAATGTGCCAAGAAACTTCAATGCACCGTCTCATATTTCACGTGTGTTCCTTGCAAAAATACAAACTCAGTTGGTGTTCTACGGTTTGTAATAATTACATGCAATTTAATCATTCACGTTCCACTTGCTGTATTAACATAAAGTCACCTTAACTATTTACTACATCTATTCTGTCCGCAAGGTACAAAGTGGAGCTTACAGTTGCAGATGAAACTGGTGAAGGTTTGTTTGTTTGTTTTGATGGGGTAATGATGAAGCTGCATAACATGAAGGCAAATGAGGCTGCCCAACTTTTAGTATTTCCTTCGTCATCTGATGTTCATTCTTTGTTCTGTATGCTTATCTATTCATTCTCATTGAACCTGTTAGTTATAGAACACGTGCTTTGAACAATGGACAGTGTGGACGATGTGACGGTGGCCGTAATTATCAAAGAAGATGGTTTGGTAGGTGATAGATTTGTCAACAATTGTGAGCTTTACCAAGCCTCATCCCTTCCTATAAATACATGTTGCATCTTGTTGTTGCTCTTAATCCCAAAGCAAAAGAGAGAACAAGAAGAGATGAAGAAGAAGTTCGTGAGAGAGAGAGAGATAATTTTTTATATAAGAAATCAAGAGTAATTTCTTGAGTGTATTTGAGATCGGGTGTGAGTTGAGAGCATTGTAAAAATTTCCTGGACTGATAATAAAAAGATCTGTAGTAGGTCCGGAGATGTAGGCAAGGTTGGCTGAACTCCGTTAACAATTTTGTATGTGTCTTCCCGGTCCCGCAAATTCTAATTTCCCGCCAAATTTGACCCGTATTTCCTAACAACTGGTATCAGAGTTTGAGTTATGGTGATCGGTTAAAATTTTTGTCAGGTTACTATTCACATGAATAGTGATTTCATGAATAGTGAATTTTGTCGGTAACATCGGTTCGTCGACGGAGGTGTTTTAAACATGGTGGTTCCAGAAAGATGGGAGGCAAAGACGGTTCGGCACATAGTATCAGAAAATTTGACGGTACAAACCATGCATTTTGGAGAATGCAAATTGAAGATTATCTGTACGGAAATAAGCTCCATCAACCGCTGAGCAAGAAGCCTGAGAAGATGGGTCAGGACGAGTGGGAGCTCCTTGACAAACAAGTCCTGGGTGTTATAAGGTTAACACTGTCGAAAAACGTTGCTCACAAAGTTGAGAAGGAGAAGACACCGAAGGGCTTATGAAAGTTCTCTCGGATATGTATGAGAAACCTTCGATGAATGATAAGGTGTTAATCATGAAGAAGCTCTTTCAGTTGAAGATGGAAGAAGGTGGACTGGTTGCCACACATGTTAACGAGTTCAACACGATTGTAAACCAACTGTCATCGGTTGAAATTGAGTTTGAGGATGAAATTCGAGCATTGATTATGTTGGAATCTCTGCCAAATAGTTGGAAACCAATGATGGCAGCAGTTAGTAATTCTGTGGGGACTCAGAAGCTTATATTTAATGATGTTAGAGATCCTATCCTTGCTGAGGAAGTTCAAAGGATAAATTCTGGAGAGACATCAACAAGCTCTGCTTTCAACGTGGAAAATAGAGGGAGAAACCTAGAAAGAAATAACCGGAGTAATGGCAGCCCGAAGTCAAGGAATGGACGGGGCCAGTCCAAGTTCAGACAGCCTCATGTGTGCTGGAATTGTGGAAATACATGCCACATTAAAAGAAACTGTCGGGCACCACTGAAGGAGGTAGACAACAAAGGAGGCGGAGCCAATGCAGTGACACGTGAGGCTGCTGATGCGGTTGTAGTGTCTGTTGATTCCCCGAGGAAAAGTGAAGCTCGTGATGTAGCTACAAACAACACCAAAGCATCAATCTCCTATGTTGATAGCCCAGTCGATTCATGGGTTCTTGATTCAGGAGCGTCATTCCACATTACACCGCACCAAAACATTATGGAGAATTATGTTGTGGGAAATTACACAAAAGTATATCTTGTTGATGGATTACCTTTGGACATAGTTGGTATTGGAGATATCAACCTGAAGATGTCAGATGGACGTCTGTGGAAGATCACGAGGGTTAGACATGTACCCAAGTTGATGCAAAATCTGATCTCGGTAGGTCAACTTGATGATACAGGGCATGATGTAGATTTTGGTGGTGGAACCTGGAGAGTCAAGAAAGGTTCCATGGTGGTGGCTAGAGGTCATAAAGGAGGCACTCTTTATATGACGACAAGTTATCAAGACACTGTTGATGTTGTCGAGAATGCCAAACAGACCAAGTTGTGGCATTGTAGGTTGGGGCACATGAGTGAGAAAGGGATGAAACTCATGGTGGAAAGTGGCGCTCTTCAGGATTTGAAGACAGTGGATCATCAGATGTGTGAAAGTTGCATCCTTGGGAAACAGAAACGAGTTAGTTTCTCCAAAGGAGGAAGAGAGCCAAAATCTGAGAAGTTAGAGCTGGTGCACACTGATGTGTGGGGACCCACTCCCGTTGCATCGCAGGGAGGTTTGTACTACTATGTGACCTTTACTGATGACTCCACAAGAAAGGTGTGGGTTTACTTCATGAAAAACAAGTCTAAAGTGTTCTCGGTTTCAAAAAATGGGAAGCCATGGTTGAGATTAAAACGAATCTCAAGTTAAAGTGTCTAACGTCTGATACTGGTGATGAGTATATCAGCGACGAGTTCAAGAGATATTGCGCTGATGGTGGGATCAAGATGGAGAAGACTATTCCTGGAACACCTCAACAGAATGAAATAGTTGAAAGGATGAACCGAACCTTGAATGAGCGTGCAAGGAGCATGAGAGTGCACTGTGGATTGCCTAAGACTTTTTGGGCAGATGCAATCAATACCGCAGCCTTCTTAATAAACAAAGGACCGTCTGTTCCTTTGGCATTTAAGATCCCTAAAGAAGTTTGGAGCAGGAAGAAAGTAAACCTTTTTTATATAAAGGTATTCGGTTGCTTAGCTTATGTTTACATTGATGATGCTGTGAGAAGTAAACTTGAGTTGAAGTCTAAGAAGTGTTACACAATCGGGTATGGTAACACAGAGTTTGGTTATCGGTTTTAGGATGATGAAAATAAAAAAATCATCTGTATCAAGAATGTTGTGTTCAACGAAGTAGCGTTGTACAAGGATAAGCTAAGAGAAGGCTCAGAGAGGAAAGAGCTTGAAGCCGTTGATCTAGGGGATATTCTGACACCGGAGTTGCCACAAGATACCACAACAGCAGAAGAAGAAATCTCTCAAGAATAGAGTGGTGAGGCTGAAGAGAATGATGATTCTGAAGTGGTCCTATATACACCAGTAACGAAGTTATGACGGTCAAGTAGAATCATCAGAAAGCCTGTAAGATTTTCTCTATCACTTAACTACATTTTGTTCACAGATAGAGGCGAGTCTGAATGTTGTGAAGAGGCTATGAAAGTTGATGAGTCGGTCAAGTGGGAGCTTGCAATGAACGACGAGATGGACTCGTTGTTATCCAATCACCCATGGGAGTTAGCAGAGTTGCCTAAGAATAAAAAGGCATTGCATAACAAGTGGGTCTACCGAATAAAAGAAAAACTTGATGGGAGTAAGCGCTATATGGCGAGGCTTTTTGTGAAGGGATTCCAACAAAAAGAAGGCATTTACTACACATAGATATTCTCTCTTGTAGTCAAGATGGTGACCATTAGAACGGTTCTTAGGCTGGTAGCACAAGAAGGTTTGCATCTTCAGCAGATGGATGTAAAGACGACATTTCTTCACGGTGATTTGGATGAAGAAATTTATATGAAGCAACCTGAAGGCTTTGAAGTCAAAGGGAAACAAAGCCTTGTTTGCAAGCTTAAGAGGAATTTGTATGGTTTGAAGCAAGCTCGAAGACAGTGGTATAAAAGGTTTGACAGCTTTATAAAAGGTGTCGGTTTCTTGAGGTGTGAAACTGACCACTGTTGTTATTCAAGAGGTTTGAAGAGTCTTACTTGATATTGCTCCTATACGTGGATGACATGCTGATAGTAGGAGCAGACTTGCATGAGATCAATAACTTGAAGACAAAACTCTCATAAGAGTTTGCGATGAAAGACCTTGGAGAAGCAAGGCAGATTCTAGGGATGATAATCAGTAGAAGCAAGGACGGTCTTAAGCTATCCCAAGAGGAGTATGTGAACAAATTCCTCAAGAGGTTTAACAAGGATGACGCGAAGCCAGTCAATACTCCCCTGATAAGTCATTTTCCGTTACCTAGAGAACAATCTCCAAAGACGGAAGAGGAGATGGTATGTATGGATAAAGTTCCATATGCTTTTGCTATAGGCAGCCTAATGTACACGGCGATATGTACAATTCCAGACATTGCACATGTAGTGGGAGTCGTTAGTAGGTTTTTGAGCAATCCAGGAAAGGAACATTGGGAAGCCGTGAAGTGGATTTTCAGATATCTGAAAAGGAATCCAAGTTTGTTGTTATGTTTCACGAAGTCTGAGATGGGATTGCAAGGATATTTTGATGTTGACAATGGAGGTGACATTGATAGCACGAAAGGCACGACCGGTATGTCTACACTTTTGGTGGTACTGCAATTTGTTGGGTTTCAAAGTTGCAGAAAATTGTATCTTTATTAAGCTGTGAAGCTGAGTATGTTGCGGTAACAGAGGCAACAAAAGAGATGATATGGTTACAATCTTTTTTACAAGATCTAGATCATAACCAAGGAAAAAGTGTTTTGTATTGTGATAATAAGAGTGCCATTTATTTGGCAAAGAATCCATTTTACCATGCTCGGACGAAGCACATACATTGCCGGTATCATTTCATCAGATTAGCGTTAGAAGGTAAAATGTTAGTGCTTTAGAAGATCCCAGGAAGTAAGAATCCGGCAGACATGCTAGCGAAGGTTGTGCCGTGTGAGAAACTGAGGTTGTGTGCAACCTCAGTTGGCTTGTTGAAGTAACAAGCTAACTGAGGTTGTGTGCAATCTCAGTTGGCTTGTTGAAGTAATAAGCTGGGAAGACCTGCTAGATTGATCAAGGTGTGAAGACAGATTGAAATCATTCTTCAAGTGGGAGATTGTTAGTTAAAGAACACATGCTTTGAACAATGGCCGGTGTGTATGGTGTGACAGTGACCGTAATTATCAAAGAAAATGGTTTGGTAGGTGATAGATTTGTCGACAATTGTGAGCTTTACAAGCCTCATCCCTTCCTATAAATACATGCTGCATCTTGTTGTTGCTCTTAATCCCAAAGTAAAAGAGAGAACAAGAAGAGAGGAAGAAGAAGTTCGTAAGAGAGTGAGAGAGAAAAAACTTTTTTTATATAAGAAATTAAGAGTAATTTCTTGAGTGTATTTGGGATCGGCTGTCAGTTGAGAGCATTGTAAAAATTTCCTGGATTGATAATAAAAAAATTTGTAGCAGGTCCGTAGACGTAGGCAAGGTTGGCCGAACTCCGTTAACAATTTTGTGTGTGTGTTTCCCACTCCTTCAAATTCTAATTTTCCGCAAAATTGACATGTATTTCCTAACAAAACCATTGTTCACACATGCTGTTGATGGTGTTAGCCCCGAGGATTCACAGGCCCCTCCATTTGTTGCAACTATGGAAGGCAAGACCTACACGTTCCAGGTGAGAATGAGGTCATACAATGTCACAGAGAATCATCAGACCTTTACCATTTCACGCATTCTCAGAGAGTGTGACCCTCTACCACACCTAGCATTCGTTGACCATGTAAGCTTTATATATCTCAGTTAAGTTTCTGTTCATGATGAAAATATTTGTGTTTCTTTGGTCTGGTCAGGGGGGAGACGATGACAATGGAGATGACAATCCCTGTGCCATCTCAATGCCTGCTAAGGTGAATGCTGTTGGTTGTAAACAGCTTCAGGGAGTATCTGGGAAGTTGAAGAAGGCACGTATGGCATATGTGAAGTAAAATGGAGTTGAAAACGCAGTTTTGTCTGATTTCAATAATGCTCAAGTTTTCTTATCGGTTATTTCGTGATTTTTATTTTGTGTTTGTTTCACTAGCAAGTTTGACTTTCGCTCTTTGGTACTTATATATTTAGTTATTATCTATAAAACATTAAATCTATATTATTCCACAAATATTTGTTACCATCAGTTTTTCCATACAAATAAGGATCTACAATACTGAAGATATGGTTTACAATATAATATTATTCCACAAATGTTTGTTACCACCAGTTTTTTTTCCTATAAATAATGATTTCCATACAAATGTTTGTTATCATACTGAAGACATGAATATTTTAAATTAATCCATAATAATCATATTTAGAGTCTAAACTTGAACACGACACCAATTATTTAACATCAGTTAAGTCAACTAATATTCGACCTTGAAGCTGTAATAACATTTACTCCGCCATTAAATTTTGGACCATATCATAGCATACAATATACTGTTTACTTAGCAGTAAAAAATGACAGTGATTAAGAATTCATAGTAATTGTTAGGGAAAATTCCTTAAAAATACTCAGACTCAATTTCATTTGTAAATAAAATACACGAACTATTTTGGATCCCCATTTAATACGTGAACTAATTTTCGTTGCCTATTAAATACACAAACTTTCAAAATTCGCAGTTTTTACACATTGTTTTTGACGGCGTTAACTATATTTAACGGAAGTATTGACGACGTTAGAGTCTAATTAAATACGTGTTGAAATTATGAAAAAAATTTCCTTAAAAATACACGAACTAATTTTTAGTTGCTAATAAAATACACAAACTATTTTGGATCCCCGTTTAATACACGAACTAATTTTTGTTTTCCATTAAATACACAAATTTTAAAAATTTGTTGATTTTACACAATGATTTAGACGACGTTGACTATGTTTAACATGATTTAGATTATGTTAACTATGTTTAATAGAAGTGAAGACGATGTTAGTGTTTAATTAAACATATGGTTAACTGTGAAGGAAATTTTTCTTAAGAATCTTCTCAATTGATTATATTGTTAGATTTCTTCTCTATTACGCTTCCATAGTATTATTTTTTTTGGATGAAGAATAAGAAATACATAACACTAAACTAATTCTAAATTTAAAAATTTTCACGACATAGAAATTAACTCCTCTTTGAAACGATATAAAGGGAAATCAAACAAAAAAAAGAGAGTAGAGTTTAGAGAATAAAAACAGTTGGAACAGATTAAGGTGCGAAACGTAAATTGAAACTAACTTGAATTAAGACTCAATCGATTTAAAAGATTCTGGTTGAGGGTGAGCGTTCTTTTCATAGTTTAATCACATGTTTAATTAAAACTAGGGAAAATTCCTTAAAAATACATAGACTCAATTTCGCTTGCTAATAAAATACACGAACTATTTTGGATCCCCGTTTAATACATGAACTAATTTTCGTTGCCAATTATATACACAAACTTTCAAAATTCACAGTTTTTTCAACACGTGTTTAATTAGACTCTAACGTCGTCAATACTTCCGTTAAATATAGTTAACGCCGTCAAAAACGATGTGTAAAAACTGCGAATTTTGAAAGTTTGTGTATTTAATAGGCAACGAAAATTAGTTCATGTATTAAACGGGGATCCAAAATAGTTCGTATATTTTATTTAGAAATGAAATTGAGTCTGTGTATTTTTAAGGAATTTTTCCTAATTGTAAAGGTAAAACACATGACCCCGTATACATCTCTATACATTTACCGTATATATATATATATATATATATATATATATATATATATATATATGTTCTTCTCTACCATCATCATCAAACTTATATAATACAGAAACCTCCAGTTACGATTCCACCGACGAGAACAACTCACGCCGAACCTGCGATGTTAAAATGCCGCGCAGCCTACATGGCAGAGATGAGACGGGCATGAGAGTACTTGCTGGCAGATATGCACATGTGTCTATAAGATGAGCGCATGCAACTATCGAACACCGAGGCCAAAAGCATCTGCAAATACGCACGTATTCGCGAGCTCTCTAAGCACCCTCTACGCACTCTCCGTCGCTTCAACGTTGAGATGAAAGCTTGCCTTGCCCACGAAAATGCTGAGGCACATTACTTTGAGGGCATTAAGCAGTACTTTACATTCAACAACCCCACAAAGAAATAAAGCATCTTGAGATCTCAACAAAGAATCACTATAGAAAAGGTAATTACCTCCTTGCTATTCTTAAACTGGTTACAGGAGACCATATTGAAGGTATAAAATTAATGGATCTCCATAACTGGGAAAACAATTTGATGGTGGTTGATAAACTGTGGAGGCAAGTGAAGATTTCATTGCTTGAAGTTCCCATCTTACGAAAGGAGTATGGCACCAATTTGATCCTTATACTCCCACCACAATCATGTAAGGTTAATGAACTTGATAATAGGTGCACTATTTTTTTCTACTACAAACAAATAGAGAAGTTCATGCAACTGGTATCCAGTGGTTAAGATACGCTCGAGCTTTGATTCTACTTCTCCACTATGGTTTCCTCTCAGTTTATGTTACAATTGTGTCAGTTTTTTTTTCTTTTTTTTTGTTGTTTCCATCACTTTTAGCTATACCTATAATAATTATTGTTTTAACCATTACTATGGTATGCACACATTCGTTTACAAATTGAACCAAATAAAAAAAATGGACATCAGAACTTCGATCAAGGAAGTGAAACGACATACCTCCATTTAAAACTTCCAGTACACATCATTGCCTTTCGCGCATTTTGGGTAATAAAAACCCAACATGGGTTCCTCTTGGGCTTTCAGGTTGTATTTTAAGAAACAATAAAGCCCAACAGCAACTTCCAAAACTATAAAGACCCATTAATAATCACCAAACGGATCAAATGGTTATTTCTAATACGGTTTTATAAAATATGATTAAGATCCAACTATTTATACATATAATATCTAATCTAGAATGTAAACAATGCGACAATTATGATATTACCAACCTAAGAAATAAATATATGATAAAAAATTTGACGCATATTAAATAAAACCATACATAAGTTTGACAGTATAACCCACACGAAATTAAAATAAGCTAGACTCATAATTAATTAGTCACCTATAGTCTTCCTATAAACCATACTTATCAAACAGTCACTATTAAAGAGCAACTAAAATTACGCATATAAAATTATTCAATGTAAACTTAACGTTAATATAATTATATACATCACTCGATAATCATATTCCGCGTGAAGCGCGGACCGCCTCTAGTGTTAAATAAATCAATAATTCGTGAATGCTTAGGTCTGGTTCCGAATAATCCGCCTAGTCGCTAGTTCACTATAAAACACATAGTAATTATTTCTTAAACATTATTTCTAGTAATTATCACTTCCTTAAAAAAATTGTTTCCTTTCATTTACCAAATTTACTATTGAATTTACTAGGTAAGGAATCAGTATGATATCTCACATAAGCTCATTTATAAAAATAAATATTCCATATTTGATAAGATAGAACCATGTACAATATCTTTTAAGGAAATGCATATGTTAAAAAATTATCTTGCATGCAACTATATTCATTTATTGATAATATTAAAATTATATTTTTTATATTTTTGGCTGTAATAAAATTACAAACATGTCAATAGCAAAGACGATATATGTCTTATTAAATCTTTAGCTAAGTTATTTAAAAATCTCAAAAACAACTGAATATTTGAAACAAAAAGCAAATATATTTGAGTCTAATTATTTACTAAATTAGTATGGTAACTTATAACGTCAATTTGAGTATTTATGATTTGTTTAAAACCATGTAAGACATGTGTAGTCGAAAACATGGTTATTTAATAATCTTCTATAACAATAAAGTTGACTTCTCTCTCTTCTCCTGCATCCACGTCATCAGAGAGATAGGGGCAATCTTTGACACGTCAGCGTTAAACAAAACGAAAAGAATTTTACTTAACCGATATAAGCAAGTCCAAAATGAGCCATATTATTTAGTATCCAATCAACTAAGCCCACTAACGCTACTTTTCTTCTTTTACATCTTCGTCGACGAAACCATAACCGATCAAAGCTTTTCTTTTTTTTTTATAACTGAAACTGTCATTATGTATCTCCATTAACTATCTCCTTGAAGCTTTCCCACTACGTTGATTATAATTACCTTCTTCCTAACTCCATTGCAGATCCCTAATTTGCGATACTTTAAATATGAATGAAGAACTGTCGACCTCTCTAAACAGCAAATAAAACCAACAAGAACAAGAAAGAAACCCCCCCCCCCCTTTTCGTCTTCTACATCTTCAGGTATGGTGCTTAGACTCAAAGAGACGAAGACATTACTGGTTGAAAGCTCTATGTTTCACCCGTCATGACTCAAAAGCCGTAGGAGCAGTTGAAAGAGTTTGGATCGAAGCTTGACCCACCTCTCTAGATTCATTGCTCTCACTCTGTAAGGTGATTCGCCATCTCTGATTCTCCTGAAATCTATCCTCTGCCAATTTTGTTTAACAAAGTTTCGATTTTTAAGGGGATGTTCCAGCTTTGCTCTCTGTTTGATGAGTTGGTTGAAAGTGATAAAAATCACTCCTTCAGGTTTTCTCTAGATTCACCACTCTTTATGTAAGACTCATGATAAACTATAATTGTGTAATTTAGGATTTTGTAACAAGAAGAATTAACCAATATGTGATTATATTTGTTTCTTCAGTAATCTCTTGCAGCTTGAAAACAATAGGGATGTTCAAGTTAGTCGAATGCGTATGCAATAGAACTCATTAGATAACTTCATATTTCTGTTCACTAGGTGATGGCACAACTTACTCCACGATTACACCAAAGTATCTGCGAGCTCCGAAAGAGAGACCCTAACCACCGCTGAACTCAATGGGTATGTCACTAATCACAGCCTTAGGTGTGACGCAGATCTCTAAATTTTGTGACCAGTAAAAATGTTGCCACTAATTGTTTTCACTAGCTGTTTATTCATGTATCACAAACAATTGACGGTAGTTTAGACTTACAACGGCTGGTGTCACAGAAAACAACTTGCTCCAAGTTCTCCAAGAAGCTCCAGTGAGGGGTTTCTTCCTGCATAGCATGTGATGATTCAAAAGCTGTTGGTTTCCTCAGGTAACTATGCATGAGGACACCCCCTGTTGGCCTGGCCTGGGAGGTAAATTTGAGTCCACCATATACATCATATGTCTCAGCCACGCTGGTAAGATTCACTTCTCTAATCTGATGGAATGAGTCCTTACAATCATTCAATTTGTATTTAGATGATACATTTGCTGATTAATATTGCTCTTAATTTCTAAAAGGCACATGGAACGGAAGTACCGACTACGGTCATATAGGTACACGTCAAAAGTTGGTAGTGTTCTCAAAATTCCAATAAAATAAATCTATGATATAGGTCCATGTCTTAATAGTGGTCTAATTTTTATTGTGTTTTAGCTATGTGGGCTATCGGTGCTATTTTGACTAAGTTGTTGTCTGTTCGCCCTCTCTTTCCTATATCTAGATATTTTTCAAACTGTGTTTACTTGCAATTTTTCTGATGAAATAGTGTTATGATAAGCCAGCAAAATAGTGTTACTCTGACCCAAAAAAATAGTGTTATGATAAGCCAGCAAAATGTCTTTAATGTGTGCAGTGTGATAGGTATCCGAACTGAAGTGACATGGTGTGAGGGGCTTAATCTCGCTAGCTTTGTCAATTTTGTTTTTCCTTGCGTAATGTTCTTTCTTTTTTAACTGCCTTGAGTAATGTTTGCTCAAATCTTCAATGTTTCTGGGATGGAAGTGTCAAGGATATTTACAGTTACATACATTATTACTCATCATACCAATATACAACAATATTTATATTTATATTTTTGAGATCACTACAATAGTGTAATTTATTATCTAAAACAAAAGAATTTACGAAGATTTTTTTTTGTTTTGTTTTTAAACTATTGAGAAAATGTTTTCTACAAATTTATTGTATAGATCTAGGATTGAGTAAAATATTTGGATCTAAATAATAAAACCAAACCTAACCCAAAATGTAGTACCAAACGCAAATTTAAAAGGAATAAGCCAAAACTTCAATATCCAAAGAATTATAATCGAATCTAATCTAAGCTGAACTGTTTTGGATATCCAAGAATATGTGAATCACAATTATGAATTTAAATATTTTAATTAATTTTAGACTCGATATCTCAGAACTATCTAAAATGTCCTATAATACTTGAAATTATTCAAAAATCAGAAAATATCTCCAACTATACAAAACCGACAATGAATATCCGACAAAAATTTAAAACACAAAATATCTTAAATATCTCTCGATTCTCTATTCAAATATCCAAAATGGACCAGTTTTCATGTTAATTTTAGGCATTTAGCTATATATTATTTAAATTTATATGTTATATATTTAAAATTACCAAAAATGAATACTAATATATAGAAAATTAATAATCTAGAAAAACAGGGCAAACATATATAGCCAAATGTCAAATAAAAATTGAAAGCATAACCATGAATAAAAAACATGTGCTTTTAAATAAAAACCACAATTGTAAAACATGAATGTCTGTAACTACACTTTAAACACTTACACAAGTTAGATCATACGAACAACCAAATATTATGTTCAGATCGGAATTCATGAAAAATTCACTAAATCGGCAACATAACATATATATATAACAAAATTATCCAATATATCATGGATATAGGTATTTTTCAGTCCATTTAAATATACGAAAAGAGAATATAGTCTTTGAGCTGTTTGATATGATGTGAATAATAACAAAAAAAAGACAACTTTTCATGGATTTGGTTAGTGAAGAATATTTATTGGTATATTTTAATCGTTGAAGATTCACAATATTTATTTCCAGAATGTTTAATTAATTTAAAATAAAAAGGTAATGGTATAAGGAGTAAATATGATTTTTAGAATTCAATTTTTTTAATTGGATTTATTGATAAAATAATTAAACCAGTTCATGTTTCTTATGCAATACTCAAACAAATGGTACAATTTTATCTGTTTTAGCATTAAAACATTTCTAACTATTTTCTTTTCTAATAATTAGCAAATTATTTCATTTTTTTATTTAAGAAACTTAAGTTTTTATCATACTTCAAATTCTTCTTTATTTTATTTACCACAGTGCTTTCATCGCATAAACTAATAATTTTTTTTTTAATTTTATACTTTTGGTCTATACCTAAGATTAGTCTAAGATAAGGCCTTTAATTTTTTTTTATAAAAATTACTTCCCTAGGAGCAGCATTATCATTAAAAGATGTGAGAAGTTCTAAAAAAATAATATTTTAATTATATATTTATAATTTTTTAGAATTTGTTGAAAAATTAATAAAGTGACACATGCTCTTTTAGTTTGTCAATAGGTTTTTAAAAAGTTGTGGGTTTGAGAAATTTTATTCTTCCTCTCTTATATTTTTTTTATTATTTTATCTTTTTTTTAATCTTGAAAACCTCTCCAAAAAACTATCGTTGGAACTGCTTTAAGTGCATACTAGATTTTCACCCGCACATCCGTGCGGGTAACCTTTCATTTTATAAATATATAATTTTGATATTATATTTTGTATTTAATAATTGTTAGATAATATATTGCTGTCATTTTAAAAAATAAAAATAGATAATATATAGTTCTAAATATAAATGTTTAATATATGTTAACAATTTTATTTTTTGTATAAATTTTACATAATTTACGAATTTTAATTTTTAAAGGGTGAGTGATATTTTAATCACTTTAAACGGTGAATGATATTTTATTTATTTAAATGAAATTATTTTTTCAAAAAATAGTAGTTTATCAATTCAATATAGTTTTCATATATAATTCTTTTATTACTTCTATTTTAATATAATAGACTATAATTATAAAATTTATAAAATTAGCATATAATTTTATTTTATTTTGTTTAATATAAAATTTTAATTCAAATAATTTATAATACTACTAATTACGAAATTAATAAATGTATTAATTAAAAAATATTTAATTTAAAAAAAAAGATCTTGTTAGATTTTTCTCAACAAATTTTGTTATTACTAAAACTAAAATTTACATTTACAATTAAAATAGATTTGTTACTGATATTTTTACAATTATTTAGTTTTTTTTTTAGAATGCTATATATTAATTATACTAATATAAATAATCTAAATGTAACTGAATTCATGGACCTAATATAACTATTTTATAGTAGATAAAAATAGTACTTCTCTTTTAATAGAGAAGATTTTATTTATTCTCACTGAGACACGACTCTATTATTAGGCCTCATCTATGCATACATTTGGGTATTAATATTTTTGAATTAAAACATTTTATCAACAACACGATAATTCTGAGTTTCTTATTTACTCTTCTTTACACACTCCATGAAGGATAAGTAGACTTTGTAGGAAATAGCCTTAATATCGTGCTCCTCTTATCAGTTGCAACTTCACCATGAGCTAATACACTATCAGCATAGCTTCAAATGCTCCTCAATCTTGAAATAATGTGTTAAGGCTAAGCGGAACATCACACACGTTCATTTTCGTTGTGTGGTAACAGCAAATGTTATTAGCGTTCTTAGTATCTCCCTTACTTTAAAAAAATAATAATAAAAGTTTACTATCCAAGCAAACACCTCTCTCAATCAATATTTAGATGTTCAGTATGTTCTCCTACGTACATACGCAGTAAAAGGAAGGACGTACACGTACCAACAAATTTTTAAAGAAGAAGCCTTTCAAAAAATTTATTTTTGCAAATAATTATATCAAAGACACACATGAGTATTTTTAAAAACAACACCAACGCATGAGACCATCATCTCAAACAGCCGCGTAATGTTCGTATATAAAACAATTTGATTTAAAAACTAAAATAAAATGTTATGCTACACAATAAACATCCATTCCGCGTGTAGCGCGGACCAACCACTAGTTTAAGATATATTATCCATTTTACATATTTTCCTAGAATTTCTTCCATATATTTTGTTTTATTAGACATCCTAGAATAAAATAAGTTGATTAAAATTCAATTTAAAATTTAAATGGATTTTATACCTTCAACAAAATATTGAGTTCCTAGTCAAACTTATTAATTATTTGTATCTTCTATAAAAAGTTTTCCAAAGAATTAGCCAAATTAAGAAGTATATTTTGGTTTGATATTACATTAACTGAAAGAGTCTTAAATTTTTTGTCCTTCCCAAGTATCATCACTTAATACATCATGGACTTGTTAATATCTTGATAATGCATCTAATAGAAGAAAATTTAAACTAATAACTCCATTTTAAAGGATTTTTAGCTATCTAAATTTTAATGAATATTCCTAATATCTTTGTTGACAACATTTCATTTGAATATATTTTAAGTATTTATAAACATGTAAACTACACACAACTATTTTTTACTATTTAATAAATTTGTGAAAGCTTTACAAAGAGGAACTTATGGATATGAACTATTTATAGATTTTCAAAGATCTATACGAAAAGTCACGACTTTTATATTTGAGATAGTTAATTTATGATAGTACATTTACAGTATATTTTGAATATAGACATCATTATAAAAAAAAACTCCGTTGCATAAAAAACTCAATTAGAGAGATATTTATCGAGATATTTTAACAATTGAAAAAAAATATTGTGTTTTATAATGAGAAGACACATGACACTTATTGGGATATTTTAATTATTTTTGCAACTAAATTTTTTAATAATCAAAAGACACAACCTTACCAATTCTTCTCTTCAGATTGTTGAAAACTTGTTTGAAAACATCATTCATGATTTTCTTCTGTGCTTTACATCTTTGTCAATAATCAGAATTTTCCAGAGATAATGTAGGAGGAAACACATTTATATAGTTTCAGTGGATTCTCCAAATGGTTTTCTATGGTTTTAAATTCTGAAGGAGTGTAATATTTTGTCGTGCAGCCACTTTATGAGTGATTTGAGAATGTGATTGTACTTTGAGTTGATGGGAAGATGTGTATTAATATACAAATAGATGACCCTTAGTTAGGGAATATATTTAATATTGCAATTAATTAGGCTAATTTATGGGAGATTATGGCGTATATACATTAGTATATTATTCAAATATTTTTCTTTAATCAACGAATATATTCTTTTATAAAGTATGTGAATTTCGTAACACCTCCGTTTTAATTTAGACTAGATTTTGATCCGCGCTTTCAAAGCGCGAGATTATTTTTGACACAAATCAAATTATATGAAATAAATTTGCATTTTTGATTATGTATCTACATTTAAATGTTAAAAATAAAGAGTTATATCCAGTGTTTCGGTTCACGACCCGGATCCGCGGTTAAACTGACTAACTGATGAATTTAGATGGAGTCCAGTTTGTTTTTTTCTTCAAACTCGTTATTTTTTTTTTAATAAAATCCGCAAAATACGTTAAAATTTGGGATCCGACTACTATATCCACCTATGGGTGGCCACTATGTAATACAATTTGACTTAAATTTTCATATTTAAAGTATTCTAATTTATGAATGTTTAGATGAATGATGAATATATATTATGAATGTTATGCTCTTATTTTACAAAAATTAGTCAAACTAATTTATCATTTTGTTGTAAGGTAATTGATCAATATTCGAGAGGATACATACTAAATTTGAAATAGATATATGAATGTGAGATGGATTTTGACCCGCATTGAAAACGTAATGGATCAATATTCGAGCGGATACGTACTAAATTAGAAATAGATACATGAATGTGAGATGGATTTTGACCCGCATTTTAATATTTCTTATTAGATTTTGATGAAATATTAATGTTTATTGCTAGATTTTGACCTGTATCTTTTTAAAGCGAGATGAAGTTTTATTCAATTATTTATTTACTCAAACTTAGAAATCTTATACATGTGTATCTTTTTATTAAAACATTTGTTTCAAAGTATATATAATAAAAATAAAATTTACATTAATATAATTTTATGAAAATAAGATAATTAATTTATATAACCTGCTTCTTATATTATAATACAAATTTTTAGTTTTTAATATTCATAAAATTTTATTTTATTATTATATTTTTGTCAACATTATTATACAAATTAACTATTGTTATTATACTTGTCTCATACATGAGAAATATATTAATTATTTTAATATTTTAATTTAAATATATATATATATATATTAACTTATGAAATGATTTATTAGTTCATATATCATATTTTAATATTATTTAATAAGTCGAAGCATGTTGTAAAATTCATAAATATAATTTATTTTGTTATTTTATAACTTATAAATAGTTAATTAATAAATTAAGTTACTTTAAATTTATTGCATGGTGTAGTAATTTAATTATGAATATAAATTATATATATATATATATATATATATATATATATATATATATATAAATTAACTATTGTTATTATACTCGTCTCATACATGAGAAATATATAGTATTTTTAATATTTTAACATAAATATGTATATTAACTTATGAAATAATTTATTAGTTCATATATCATATTTTAATATTATTTAATAAGTCGAAGCATGTTGTAAAATTCATAAATATAATTTATTTTGTTATTTTATAACTTACAAATAGTGAATTAATGAATTAAGTTATTTATATTTATTACTTAGTGTAGTAATTTAATTATGAATATAAATTAAATATATATATATATATATATATAAATATTATAGTTTTTTATTATATAAATGAATAATGAATAATTTTTTGTTTTTAAATATAGTCAATATTAATAATAACTTTATTATTTAAAAACAAATGTATATTTACATTTTAAGTAAAAGATATTAAAAGATATTTTAAAATCTAATCTTACGAAAAGATACTTAAGAATATCTTTTAGATATCTTATTTTAAAAGTATTAAGATAATTGGTTAGATATAATATATATTTAATGATAATTAAGTTAGTTGTAGGAGAATAAATAGGAAATTAAGAAAATGTAATGATCCAACCTAGACTACGACTCTGTTTTAATATATTAGATGTAGAATTTTTTTTGTTTCAAAATAAGTGTCGTTTTATAATTTGAATACAAATTTATTAATTTTATCTGTTATTCTATTTTTATTGGTTGAAATGTGGTTAGGTGTTACGTAATAATATTTTTTTTAGAAAATATATAAAATTAAATGTTTTTTAATTAGTGTGCACAAACTCAAAACGACAAGTGAAAAAAAGATATTATATATATATATATATTCATATCTCTTAGAATGCAATCGCAAATTGAATATGGTTGTATATCACGCAATGGATATTTAGAAGGAATTAGTGGCTTCCTAAATTTTATAAAGTCAAACTTAATTAGTTCGTATACGGTAATTAACGCTTAAATTTTCATTTGGTTGACTATCATCTCGCAATATATTGTTTACAATTACGATTGATCAAACTTATTTAGCACGCAATTATTATTTACATATTTGCAAAGTTTTCGGCTTCATAGTTAATATTTTTGTTTACAGTATGTTACTTTCCTTGCAAGTAAGATATTTATGAATGAAATAAATAATCGTTTGGTTACTTAAAACCGAATGCTTGAAATAGATAGTGCCAAAAACATGACCAGCTGACTATTCTCTAATGTATTGAACTAGGTGTTTTCATGCACTAAGTGCAGAAAAAAATCTTTAAAATTTAAATTATTTTTAATAATATTTTTTATAGTTTATAAAATTTATTATTTGCTTACAATATTAATTTTAAATTTTTATTTAATAGCATATATGTATATATTTAAAATTACAATTATAGAAATATTTTTATCTATTTATTTTGTTTAAAATATATTAAATCAAATTCTATAAATTAAGAGAAATATTTAGGTATATAATTTTCAAAAGGATAGTATTTTTAAAATTTACAGATATTAAAAAAACTAATGGAACTAAGATTTGATTTTTTAACTACATACAATTTTTAAAAACTGTGTTAGTCATAATAAAATATATAATTATAAAAATAAAATTAACTAATATTTAGAAAAACTGTAAACTATTATTGCAGTTTTATTTTTATTGTTATATTAATTTTAATGATAATTTATTACTATATTCTAGCAAACTTACCAAAAATATAAATTAACATTCAATGTCTATGTACATGTCACAATTAACTTCAAACCATGTCATCACTGAGTCATCATTTTTCTTTCAAAATTAATATGGTGATGACATATGACAAATCACTTCTCAAATAATGTCTAGGGGATGTAAACTTTGAGGTGCTTTGATTTTTAATGAGGTTGTAAATGATTTCAAAGAATTGCAGAGTTTTAAGTTATTTTTGTTAAACCACCCTAGAATATCACCTAAAACCATGAGATTTCAATTTTCACCCAAACACTCTAAAATCACTTAAGATATTAAAACTCCACAACTTAATATATTTTCAATAACAGTGGATTTCAGAGTATTTTATGAAATGTTAAGTTAAATAACAGTAGATTTAAATAAGTTTTTGAAATTCATGTTTGAACAGCAGTGGATTTATCATTTTTACACAAATCACCTAAAATTTTCAATTTAATACCCCCCTAAGAATACGTTTTACGAAAATCATATTAGTTTTTTTTTGTCGTCTCAAAATCATATTAGTTATTTACGTATATAATTGCAGCAATGTCGAAATTTATGAGGAATTAAAATTTATATGTATATCGTATGGAATGGCCCTTCATCCAGGCAGTAATGCAAGAGATGGGATTCTCAGATGTCTGGATTGGGTGGATTATACGTTGTATAAGTTCGGTCTGGTATAGAGTTCTGTTAAATGGACACCCAAGAGGAAACATTGTACTAGGAAGAGGTTTACGTCAAGAAGATCCTCTGTCTCCTTTCATTTTTATCCTTTGCACGGAAGCGCTCGTTAGCCTTCTTAATCATGCAGAGAATCAAGGGAAGATAACGGGAATGCGCGTAACACGTGCATGTCCTTCGATATCCCACCTTCTCTTTGCTGATGATAGCCTTTTTTTTTGTAAGGCAGAGCCCCGTGAATGTCAGGAAGTAATGAATGAGATAAGGAAATTTGGGAAAGCATCTGGTCAGTGTATCAATTTTGAGAAATCTTCTGTGCTCTTTGGCAAGAAGATAAATGCTCATACTAAACAGCAAATTAAAGATACGTTGGGCATTCAAAATGATGGGGGGGGATGAGATCCTACTTGGGAATTCCAGAAGATATTAGTGGTTCTAAATGTAAACTCTTTGCGTATCTTAGAGATAAGCTGATGCACAGAGTAAATGGCTGGACAGGAAGATAGTTATCGAAAGGAGGAAAAGAGGTCTTGATAAAATCTATTTTGTTGGCGCTTCCGACTTATGTGATGTCTACATTCCTGCTACCGCTAGAGATATGCGAAAGGCTAGCTAGTGCCATTGCACAGTTCTGGTGAAGCTCAAACCCACCCAAACGAGGAATCCATTGGGCGAAATGGGAGAAACTCTGCAAACCACGAAGTGAAGGAGGATTAGGATTTCGTTTGATTCACGAGTTCAATTTGGCCTTACTAGCAAAGCAACTGTGGAGGTTGGTCCAATTTCCGGATTCTTTGGTGGCAAGGGTAATGAGAGGGAGATACTATCAGATGAGTTCGCCTTTATGACTCACTTCGATTACCAGGCCATCTTATGTTTGGAATAGTATCTCGGCAGCGCGAAGCTTACTTCTTTTGGGCATTAGACAGAAGATTCACTCTGGACATGAGACCAAGGTGTGGGAGGATCCTTGGATCCCGACGGTACCAGCTAGGCCGGCCCTACCGTGTGCTCATGTGCTGCACCCGAACATGAGAGTCAGTGATCTGATTAATCATGAAACAAAGGAATGGGATATGGAGTTGCTGACAAATTATGTTGTTTCGGAAGACATTCACTTAATCAGAAGTATGGCGATAAGTACGACAAATCACAGAGATTCCTTCTGCTGGAGCTATACCAAGACTGAGCAATATACGGTCAAGTCAAGTTACTGGGTGGCCAGGAAATTTCTGTGGACAACAGAGATGACTGATATGTATGGACCTAGTATTACCGATCTCCAGGCCTTTGCTTGGAAGATCAATGCGCCCCCAAAGATATGCCATCTTATTTGGCAATTGATAACATGTCATGTGGCGGTCACCAAGAACTTAAATTACAGGAAGTTGAGATGTGATGATTATTGTCCGCGATGCGGCGAGCCAGAGGAATCTGTAACTCAGGCTATATTTGAATGCCCCCCTGCTATACAAGTTTGGGCCTTGTCTTCGATACCGTCACGTCGAGATATGTTTCCACTATCTAGCATCTTTGCTAGTATGGACTACCTCTTTAGGAGAAAGAATGAGATTGATGCGCAGGACAATCACAAAGATCCTTTTCCTTGGTTGATTTGGTATATCTGGAAGGCCAGGAATGATAAACTCTTCAGGGGAATTGACCGAGACCCGTTGGAGCTTGTACGCTATGCAGAAAGTGAATGCCTTGCATGGTTTTCTGCCAAGGAGGCGATTATACAGAATCCACATGAGAATGTGGCTGAGATACCACAGACCTTATGTCTGGAGAATATTTGCATGGTGGATGGTTCTTGGACTGCAACAAATCAGTTTAACGGATGCGGCTGGGTGTGGAAGGGCTGTACTGGGAATAATAAGCTCATGGGGATGCGTAATATAAGGAAACGAGAAACGGCACTTCATTCGGAGTTAGAGGCTCTTCGATGGGCTATGGAGTGCATGCTGCAGCACTCGTCTTGCCAACGTTTTGGCACTGACTGCAAGGACGCTATCACAATGATTTCGGCACCACTTGAATGGCTGAGTTTTGCAACAAAACTGGAGGCCATACGGACGCTACTGATCTGCTTCCCAGGGTTTGAGATTTGTCACATTCCAAGAAATTTAAACGGAACTGCGGACGCATTAGCTAAGAATGCTCGTTTTTTTCATAGAAATATTTGTTTTGTTGGTTGTTCAATTCCGGTCTGGCTCCCCAGACCACCTCAAGATTGAGTAATAGAATGATCTTTCGAGGAAAAAAAAATTATATGTATATTGTTTATCCGGTTCAATTGTAGCAGATATATATCGAGATGTGTATATTGTTTAAGAAGTCGAAACTTAAATTATTTCTAAGATATGATACTATACCGGTCCAAATAAATATTGTAGAGCATCTTAATGGGCTTCGATGATATGTAATAATGAAGGCCTCACGAGATTAATGTTAGATTGTTAAAATAGAGTGGCATGCATGGTAATTCTTTAGGAAAAGTTAGGGTTATTTCAAATTTGTACTTCTGTTTTAATAGTTTATAAGATGTTATTCAGTTTTTAAGGAAAAGACATAGCTTTTTATAATAAAAGAAACAAAACTCATAAAAGTAACAGAGTTCAATTGTTTTTATGGAAAGACAACCTTTTTATAATAAAAAAAACACAACTCTTAAACAAATAGAGTTCAGTTTTTTATGAAAAGACATACATTTATAATAATGTAAAAAAACTCTTAAACCTAATACTTTTCATTTTTTTATGAAAAACACAATATTTAACATTAATTGAGGTTTATATTATTAGTTTGTCCTTTGTAATGAGAAGATTTTAAAACTAATAATTGTAGAAAGAAACTTATTGAATATTTTAAATATTTTTAAAACTAATAAAATGAAAAGATACAACTTTTGAAATTACAAGAGTTCAAATTTTTATGAAAGACACAATTTGTTTATGAAAAAATACAATTTTTTTTACAATGAAAAGATAAACTAGTAAACTAATACATTTAGGGTTTTTTCATGAAAAAAATACATTTTAATATTAATTGAGATTCCTATAATTAATAGATAACATGTTTTTTTTTTTTGACTAAAAATAGATAACATGTTTTCTTCTTTTCAATAACAATAACTATATAATTACCCCATGATTGAAAAATATTATAGTTACCTTTTTCAGTTAAACAAGAATAAATAAGTCTTAAGTGACAAAAAACAAGAATAAAGAAGTTACACGAATCATCCAACCAACAAAAACAGAGCATATCGATTGTGGTATTTTTTTTAGTTTGCGTCATTTTTCTGTCAACAAAACATGACAGCAGATTAATGCTACAATCAAAATATAACATATTATTTTAAGCAAAAATAATAGTGTAAAATCGATTGTCATTTTTGGTATTTTTTGTAGATCGCAAAAACATTACAAATCACCAAATCATATCAATATAAATTCGGAATTTTTTTGCAAACTTGCTTGAAAGCGTTCGCAGAAACTTTTTAAGTAGACTTTTGATTGTTTCACAAACTCGCTTGTGAATCGTTTGTGGAAACAAATATTTTTGATAACGTTTTAAGAATCATATATAGAAACAAGAAACGTTTCGTAGAAGTGCTGAAAGCAAATTGCAAACGCGTTTCAACAAAAAAAGCCAAAACAATTTATAAATCCTTGAAAAAATTGTTTATAAAACCATAATGAATCAATCCCATTAAATATTACGGTAGAAAGCGATTAAGAGTTAAGACTGTAGAAGCCAAAAAATCGTATTGACATAAACTATATAAATAAAGCCGATGTTAAGAAATAAACGGTTGGAAAGAGGAAAGGAATACCAATATGAAAATGTTTTCGAAAATAGATCGTGGAATCGAGACAAATCTCTTTTATTAACTCTTAATATTTTCTCGTAAGTGCGACGATTTATGTGAATTTGAGTCTCATGATACAACCACGATAGATAGTTATGCGGCACTCGTGAATAGGGGTGGGCATTCGGATACCCGTTCGGGTTCGGATCGGATATTTTGGATTTTCGGGTATAGAGGTATAGAGGTTTAGTACCCGTTCGGGTATTTCTACACTTCGGGTCGGGTTCGGGTATTTTTATTTTGGGTTCGGGTGTTTTAGGTCGGGTTCAAATATTTAACTTTTGAAAAAATCAAATTATTCATTGCTTAAATTTCTTGTATTTAAAAATATATCTTTAGTTTAACTGATTTTAAGGACGATTAATAGGTTTGGAAACAAAAATTTAAGAACATAAAGACATTAACATGATTGTTTTTTTTTTAATTTTGGATGTAACTTTTGTTAATACATGAAATTAAGAATTTAACATACATTTTAAGTGAGTAATAAATCACTTTGTCCAAAATTCTATATATATTATCTGATTTTAAGTCATGTCTAACACCAATATAAATATTTTGAAAAGAATGAAAAAACTAAACTAAAAATATATGGTTAATTATACATATGTTCGGTTATTTTTGGGTATCCATTCGGGTTCGGATATTACCCGTTCGGGTTCGGATATTCATTCTCTCCTAATTCAATATCCGTTTGGGTATTTTGCTATTTCGATTTGGATTTTGGTTCGGGTTTTTCGGATCGGGTTCCGGTACGGATTCGGGTATCGGGTAAAGTGCCCAGCCCTACTCGTGAACTATCCCCTATTGAACTATTGAACTACAAAACACTCTCAAACTATTGATTGCGCTAAGAGATTTGCTGCGATGATTTTTTCGTTTCCGTAAACGTAAAAAAAATGAAGGAGAGAGTCATATTTATATAACGAGAAGGACAAGAGCCGCTTTCCGCAACAATTGTTGCACGTGGACGAATATCTTGCGAAGATCGAGGAAAATGAGTTACGAAACTTGTCCCCTAAAATCTTCTCTCTCGTTTAAAATAAATATTTTGAACAAACAAATGAATGCGTGTTGTTGAAGACGAATTACACAGCGTTTTGTTACCAACATTATATTGTTTTCGGTTCTAAAATGGGCCAAAAATATAAAAGTAATTTGGTGCAAATTTAATTTTATTGAGCCTACGACTCTTCACCAAAATCCAAATCCACGCCGACCAGACGGAAGCGTTGGCGCGCATGAGGACCATCCTCTCACCCAAGCTATTTAACTAAGGACATGGGTGTAAACTTATTTATATGTATGACAAATCAGTCTCACCACCAATGTGGAACTTTGCTTCTCCTTCTCATTCATTAAGCCAATAAGACTTTTATTATTGTAACCCAAAGGCCCATTTCTCTTTACAGATTTTTAATTATTTTTTATAACCCATGAGACTAGAATAATTGGTCGAACAGACCGTGGGTCTGTGTTTTCACCTCAGGGTCCTGGTGTGACGCTTCCATTGGTTTGGCGCTGTGAAAGCTTTGGAGGTTTCATTACTCGAGGGTGTGTTCAGCCTCCGGTACCGGCGTGTGTCAGTCCCTGCGGCAGTGGCACGTGAAGGTGAAGATTTTGTAACGCCCCGACCGCCCACGGTTAATGGGCCATCTATGCCCGCTCTCTCGGCCCGTGAGCCCCATCCCGTCCGACGGCCGTGCGTTAATTTTTTTCAAGGCTCGAAATCATTGTTTACTGACCCTGCAATCATCATCTGACCTTTCCCCGTGTTTTGGTCTCACTCGCACGGTATCGCGAATCACTTCCCGATAGGTCACCCATCCTTTAACTACTCCAGCCCAAGCACGCTTAACCCCAGAGTTCTAAATGGAGGTGTGACGAAAAAGGTAAGTCAACTTTGGTGATATAGGTAACCAAATCAATTCTCTTAAGTTTTTTTTTCATATATATCACAACTCGGGATATTAGAATTCACCCTCTCTCAAAGAACGCAACGTCCTCTTTGCGCCTCATGACAGGTCTAAAGACGTTTCTCAGGTCAGAACTGAGACGGCTAACCAGCTCTGATACCACTTGTAACTCCCCGACCGCCCACGGCTAATGGGCCACCCACGCCCGCTCTCTCGGCCCGTGAGCCCCATCCCGTCCGACGGTCGTGCGTTAATTTTTTTCAAGACTCGAAATCATTGTTTACTTACCCTGCAATCACCATCCGACATTTCCCCGTGTTTTGGCCTCACTCGTACGGTATCGCGAATCACTTCCTGATAGGTCACCCATCCTTTCACTACTCCAGCTTAAGCACGCTTAACCCCAGAGTTCTAAATGGAGGTGTGACGGAAAAGGTAAGTCAACTTTGGTGACATAGATAGCAAAATCAATTCTGTTAAGCATTTTTTCATATATATCACAACTCGGGATGTTACAGATTTGTTTTGTTGCGGTTCGTGGTGGTCGTCTATGGCTTTTTCGATGTAGCGTCTCCGGTCTTTCTTTCATCGTTTGACTCCCCTTTCTAGTGCTTGCATCTGTGGCTTCATCTTTGAAGTTTTGTAGACAAGCTTCTTAGATGGTTTGCTCTTTGTTTCAGTTTATGGCTTGGTCCAAATTCCTCAGAGTTAACAAAAAAAAGTTCTAGAAATAAAAATTAATTTCCTGTCATTCACCAATCTTTTCTCTTGAATTAATGGGTTTTTTTTTCGATAAAAATAACTATTATAATTACTCAATGACTGAAATATTATAATTACGTTTTTTTTCCATTAAACAAGATATAAATAAATTAAGTGAATCATCCAACCAACAAAAACAGAACAAAGCATGACGTCCAAAACCTAACTATCTCTTGACTTTCTACGAATTTCACGTCAATCCAACAACATAAAGAAAGGCCAAAGCACGATTAAGAACACAAACACTAGGAAACAAAACCATTGTGGATGAATCAATCAAGTTCAGTGAATGAAATAAGTCAACGCCAAAGCCACCATCATTAGAACATACGCTATCCCCTGATCAATCGATGTTCCTGGAATATCCCAAAATAATTAATTAAAAAATGAAAAACCAAATTCTTCTTAAAAGATTCTTTAAATTCAAAATGGATAATATTAATCGGAGATTATAGTACCATCGCTGGTGGGTGCTGGAGCTGGCGAAGGTAATGATTGTGCATGAGCAATCGGCAAGAGAATCACGGAGATGATGACGAAGATGGCGAGAATCTCCGATGGAAATTTCAGGGACGCCATTCTTTTTCTTTTCTCTCCGGTGATTTTTCCGGCGAGAGAATGTCTTTTTTCTTTTTTAATGAATTCTCTCACCAAAAATCAAGAAAATGCTGACTGGTGAAAGAAGAAGAGAGATAAAGATTGGGTTAAATAGTAAAAAGACATGCCTAAAGGAATGTAGGGCCCGGACAGCGTGGGTCTTACCTGACACACAGATCTTCTCTGTCTTCAACTCTAAATCACTCGTTGGTTGTTTGGTGCGTTGTCTTTTTTTTTTTTTTAAAAAAAATAATAATTAATTGATTGAATTATAGGATTAACGAGAAAAACGGTTAATCATGCTCTGTTTCTAAGCTGTGTTTGCGAAGGATCCTATAAAACGAATATTCTCCAGCCTATTTCTTTCTCTCAATACTTTCCTCGTTTTGCAATTTTCGGTTTCAAGAATATTTTTACTCTATTAGAGCTAAACCAAATAAAAAACATTCCTTATTAACTTAAGTTTCGAATCTTATGTTTTTTGGTCGTTATCATAATCCAGATCATCTTTCTATGGGAATCTTAAATGCAAATCATCCTTAACTCCATTGGACTAAATCCCCGATTTTCATCTCAAACCGATGTTTACAGGAAAACTGAATCTTAGGACACTCGCAACAAGGGGCTTTGAGAGAATCTCACAACATTTAAAATAAAGAAAAAATAAATAAAAATAAGAGAGAGGGAAGAAAAGTCTCTCCCAAAGGGTCTCACACACTTTGCAGAGTAACTTTATACATATATGTCAATATTTGAATGGTTTGATAGGTTTAAAATAAATAACATTTAAAAAGTAAATAAAATATTACTCTCTTTGTTACAAAAAGAAGTATGTTTTAGAAATTTTACATATATTAAGAAAATATTTTTAATTCTAACTATAAATGTATTGTTTTTTGTGATTTACTATTTCCATAATTTTTAACCAATCGAAATTCAATAAATACAATTAGTGTTCTTGAACTTTACAATTTATAGTAATACCTACTAAATTTTCATTGTGAATATAAAAATGTAATTTTTGAAACATTTTTTTAAAAAATATTGATTATTTTGAACCGATGGAATAGTATTTTGATTATTCTGAGAGATTTACCTTTCTTCCTTGATGCTGATGCTTAGTCTCTCATTTAGTTTCTCAGCAATTAAAAAGGAAAAAATGAAAAGAAGAGAGAGAGAGAGAGAGAGAGAGAGAGAGAGAGAGAGAGAGAGAGAGAGAGAGAGAAGAGAAGAGAGAAGAACCTTTCCCTCGATCATGAGCAACTCATTTTCTTCGTGACAGAGACCAATGTGAGGCGTACCAACACAATGTTGTTGCGGAAAGAATGTGGGCACATTTGTCTCAAAGACCATAAAGAACCCATATAAGAGGTTAGGTATGAGAATTATGTTGTTTGTGTCGCCATTGTATCTTGTCATTTTACTGCTTTCAAAAAGAGAATCATGTTGTTTGTGTTTGATAATAGAAAAAGATGGAGCGACATATTTTCAAATAGGTCGATGAAGGAGTGATAGATGAGATAGGGATGGTGAATGCAAAACATGATGAACTTGTGAATGATGTTAAGGACCTGCGACAAAGTATGATGGAGTGCTTTGACTTTCAAGAAACAAAACTCGAGAAGGTAGAAGAAAAAACAATGAGAATTAAGATGAATGAAGAGATGATTGAAAGCTATGATAGGATGTGGTTCTTTGGAAAAGGGTCTAGTAACTGAGATGATCATGTTATTTATGTGGTTTGCTTATTTTATGTAATGAATTTCTATTATGTTTTTAGACTTATGTAAGACTCTTATCTTATGTTTTCAGTGTCGAGACTACCATGTTCTTTATGTGTTTCAGTAACTGAGATTATCATGTTCTGTTTGCTTGGTTATGTTTGAGTTTAAAACATGAGTTTGACTTAGACAAAACTGAGTATGTCATTTAGGACTCAAAAAATATTGACTAGCTTCTACACTTCCACACATATGCATGACTCATACTGTCTTATAATCTATGTGCGCTAATGATAGAGAGTGATGAAATGCATACAAATACAACTCAGTGAAAACTGAACCTCACAAAGGAAAGTTGAGCACTATAACAAAAGTCACAAAACCAAGAACGATAGAAAGTTGAAACGTAATAAAATGTCAAAGGTTGAGAAAACAAACGTACATTCATTTAGAGTTTTAAAGAACAAAAGCTACAAAGTTCATTCAAATAGAGTTTTGAGTTTTAAATAACAACAAAAGAACCACTAGTCTTGAGATTGAGTAGGTTGTGTAATCCTGATCTCTTCATGGACATGAGAAGAAGTGCCCTGCCACAAAATCAAACATGAGGATAAATACATAACAGTTTTCGAAATTTAGTTGATATAATACCTCTTCTAAGGTTTGGTGTGTCTTTTTCATCTTCTTCTGTGGAGAGACTTTAGAACCGTTATTTATGACCTTCTTTACCACATGAACCACAATGGATTGTCCAACCAGCCTTTCCAAGCTTCTCCACTTTCCTTTTCTTCTTCTTCTTCTTTGGTGATTCAAATTTGCCTTTATTCTAAGGAAATTTTTTACTTTTTCTTCTTCTTTCTCCCAAGTTAACCATTCTTAGGAGGAGAAACTATCAATCCTTAACCCGACTTCATCCATACTCGTGGTACTCTAACATGTTCTAGATTGGTGTTGTAAATATATTGCCACATCATGGTAGAGAAAAAGTCTGAGACATATTCATCAACATTCAAACCTTTAACAATCATTTCTCCATAAGCGTGTTCACATGGAACTAAACTTATTTGTCATTTTCCGCATGAATATGTATGCCGTATTGTGTTGACATTATAAGAATTGGCTTCTACAGAGACATGAAAGACTCCACGGGTTGTAGGTGTCGTATCACATTCATTTGCGATCTTCTTCTCCTATGCAAGCAGATTTGCTACATACTTTGAACAAACCCCCTCATGCCATATCGTTGTGATGTGTATTTTGGCAATGTGTTTCATTGCTTGCTTTCTTATCATCTCAAACATTGGGACCACTGATTTGGATCTAGCTTTTGTGATAGTGGAGTTAAAGGACTCTATTGCGTTGTTGTCAACGTCTTCACAGCATCTTCCAAGCTTGTAAAAAGGTCGAGACCAAGTTTCATGCAGCTCCTTCATAACATCATTGTACAAGTCCAAATTGTATGCTTGTAACTTCCTGACATTGTAGTCAAATTCAGACTTTGTATAGCTCCGAGCAATATCCCATATCCTCGGTTTCAGCAAGTCTTTCTTAGCATGATTCTTCTTCAGATTCTCCACAATGTGTTTCACACACTTTTTATGCTCAACATTCGGTACTCTGACTCTATGGCACTTTTCAGTCCCTTTGATCTATCTGAAATGATGACAAACCCATTCCCATCTTGAAGAACTAAGTCATGTTTTATTTGCTTGATAAACCATATCCAACTATCAGTTGTCTCAGAATAAACAACGGCCCAAGCACTCGGGTAGATTTGATTGTTGGCATCATGTCCAACAACAGTTAGCAACACCCCTTTCACAGCTCTCTTCAAGAAAGTACCATCAACTCCGATAATTGGCCTGCAATATCTTCTCCAAGTGTCTCCAATAATCCCAAAGCAAACATAAAAACGGTTGAAAACATCTAGCCCTGCTGTGTTTTTGTATGTCTACAATGGCTGTGAATCCCTTATTCGTCACCATGATCTCCAGTGGGTATCCTCGAAGATGAGCAAATTGCTCCTCACACTCTTTCTCAAGCCATTTTAGAGCTAAAAATCAGCCTCTTTGACACTGATTCCGTGTACTAACTATTTTCCACTTCTCCTTTATAATTTGTTGAATTTCCTCGGGAATCAAATCTGCTTTCTGTCTCAGCTTATCCAAAAATAGTCTAGCGATCACCGGACTTTCCAGCAACTTGCATTTCCCATCCTGAGTGCAACTATGATACTTGTACCTCGTCTTCAACAACCATTTCTGACTTTCAATATCATAGGAGCGATAAATCTGCCATTTACACTTCCCACCAATGCCCCACACATATGAGACTTTTGTTTTATCCCACCTATCTTGCTTAATGTTTCTTCTCTTTCTCAAAGCATACTCTAAGATAACTTCTTTAAACACATACAATGTGTAGTAGCTACTCCCCAAAGCTAATTTATCATGACTTCTTCTTTTCATTCTTTTATCACGCACATCAATCTCATCCTTAGAGGAGTCATCCGAACTCTCTGGAATCTTGTTTCCCTCAGTTGGAATCTCATCCTAAAAATCAGCTAAAGATTCCTCGATCTCAAACTCAAATCGACCATGAGTATCCTCAATTTCTTCCATCTTATCTTGTTTTCCAGATTTCATGTTTTCATTCTTTGCCTCATAACATCCTTCTAAGTTTTTCTTCTCTGTTTCAACCATGGTGTCAGCACTTTCGATTTCACCTCTTTCATTAGTGTAAAAAAAATCAAACTCAAATGGAGACATAAACAAATATGAAATCTAGGTTAAACAAGCTTAAAAATTCTCCATACCTAACAACAACAGCTACTTCAACATTTTTCATACTGTCAAACATCTCTGTAATGATTCTCGGGTCTTCTCTTCGCGTCTCAGTCTCGTATGTGGTACCATCCCTCACTGCCTCTCTCTCCTCTACGCTCTCTTCTCTCTCGCTCTCATTCTCGTCGTTCCTATTTTTGACGTTTTATCGTGAAGAAGATAGAAGAAACCCTAATTTTAATTTTATCCCCAATTCATTTTTTTTAAAGTTAAGTTGGGTCGGATATGTGTTTTCTATGTCGGATTTTTTTTTTTTCAATTGGGCAATCACTGTTTACAAAATGTGTTTTTGGTTCCTTTAATTTCGATTTTGAAATTGATTAGATAGAGGGATTAAAAAAGATTAGGGGGAGATATGAAGAGAAGTTATAAGTTTGGGTGGATTTGTCAAGAGCTGAGAAGTTTGGGTCTGTAAGTCTACGGGGGGGGGGGGGGGGGCAGCAAACCCTAACGAATGTGTTACATGTTCACCATGAGGCTTATTCCACGAAGCCATGGAAACAGTGGAGCAGCAAAGAATAGATCTCGAACGTGCTCACAATGAGGCTAAGACCATAATGAACATGTTCACCATGAGTCTTATTCCATCTCCTAGATACTGTCATACGCGAGTGCCTTTAGGGTTTTGCTCATTAGCTAGAGTTTCGTGCTAATAACGTGTTGTAAGTAAAGAAGAGAAGAGAGAAATTGATGTGTATTATTCCATGAGTAATAGGTCTTTTGTATAGGATTACAATAGTTTGGGAACTAAGTAGAACTTGGAAAACAAATAGACAATCAAGTAAATCTAAGACTTTCCTTAATAGACATCACATAATATTCATAACATTTCATGTATTTCGATATGGTCAACATTTTTCTGACCATAGGTAAACTGGATTCTCGGATGAACATCACTAATATCTGTCTCATACCAAAAACGGAGAGACCCACACGAATGACAGAACTGAGGCCAATTAGTCTCTGCAATGTAGGATACAAGATCATATCAAAGGTATTATGTCAAAGGTTAAAAAAGCTGCCTCCCTAACCTTATTTCGAAAACACAATCGGCTTTTGTACCAGGAAGGTTAATCTCGGATAATATATTGATTTCTCAAGAAATGTTCCATGGCTTACGTGCGAATAAGGCGTGTCAAGGGACATTCATGGCCATCAAAACCGATATGAGTAACGCGTATGATAGGGTTGAGTGGGATTTCATACAAGCAGTACTACACAAAATCGGATTCGACATGCGCTGGATTCAACTGATGATGGAGTGCATCTCCTCAGTGGAGTATAGGGTTCTATTGAATGGTCAACCAAGAGGACATATAGTTCCTCAGCGAGGATTACGGCAGGGCGATCCTCTCTCTCTATATCTCTTCATTATGTGTACGTAGGCCCTTGTAGCAAACATCAAAAAGGCCGAGCGAGAGAAACACTTGACATGTATGAAAGTGGCACGGGCATGCCCACCCATATCTCATCTCCTTTTTGCGGATGACAGTCTTTTTATTGCAAGGCGAATAAAGAGGAAAGCCGATCTATTTTGAGGATCTTGAAAGAGTATGAGGTAGTCTCAGGACAGCTGATAAATTTTCAAACATCTTCTATCCAATTTGGGCACAAAATAGGGGATTCAACTAGACAAGAAATCCGGGATATCCTAGTAATTCAAAATTTAGGTGGTATGGGATCTTACCTGGGCATCCCAGAGAGTTTAGGAGGATCCAAAGTTCAGATCTTCAGTTTTATTCAGGACAGACTTAATAAACGGGTTAATGGATGGACTTTTTATTTTTTTCTAAAAGTGGAAAGGAAGTAATCATTAAATAAGTGGTTAATGCATTACCAAACCATGTGATGGCATGCTTTCGTCTCCCAAAGGTGGTAACAAAGAAGCTAACTAGCGCGGTCGCACAATTCTGGTGGAGTTCGAGTGGCAATACTCGAGGTATGCATTGGCAAGCATGGGACAAGATTTGCTTACCAAAGGAAGATAGAGGGTTGGATTTTAAGGATCTTACAGAATTTAACACATCCATGCTTGCGAAACAATTCTGGAGATTAATGGAGAAACCTCACTCTCTCTTTTCTCGTGTTTTTAAGGGACGGTATTTTAGAAATACTACACCCCTTGAACTGATACGATTGTATTCCCCATGTTATGGATGGCGGAGCATTGTGTCAGCTAGATCTCTAGTAACCAAAGGACTAACAAAAGGGTGGAAACTGGGTCATCTATATCAGTATGGAATGACCCATGGCTCCCAACCACTCGCCCGAGACCAGCAAACAAAAATCACCATAACGCATTCCCTGATCTCACAGTGAATGCACTCATCAACAGGGATTCACGCACGTGGAATTCTACAATAATTAGGGCTTTAGTTGCCCCGGAAGATGTGGGGTTGATTGAAAGCATTCCTTTGAGTAGATGTACGCTAGCGGATCGAGTTGGATGGCACTTTACACGGAGTGGGAAGTATACGGTACAATCTGGCTATCAAGTAGAGAGAGTTTACAGAGATACGCATCCCCACATCCCCGCATATGGCGCAAATGTCATTCCTTTAAAAGCACACTCATGGAAAATTCGGTGTCCACCAAAGATCAAGCATTTGCTATGGCAGATAGCTTCGGGATGCCTTTGGGTCAAGAAAATTTGAAGGCCAGAGGACTTCGAGGAGAAATACAGTGTTCTCGTTGTGGAGCAGACGAGGAAACAATAAATCATGTTTTTTTTAATGCCCCCCAGCAATTCAAATTTGGGCTCTCTCTAGGATTCCATCACATCCAAATGTTTTTCCGGCAGCACCAGTTTTCACAAACTTGGATTATTTGTATTGGCGGGTTGAGCATCCGGAAGGCAACCATCAATTCGCCTGGATTCTATGGTATATTTGGAAGGCGCGAAATAATAAAACTTTCAGCAACCTGGACATGGACCCCAAATATACACTCATGCTGGCAGAAACAAAATCATCACTCTGGATCGAGGCTCAGCAATCGGTGGCACAATGTGTCACTAACCAGGACTCCTTGTTGTCGGATATTCCAGGAAGATGGTGCTTTACAAATGGTTCTTGGAAGGAGGGGGAGTTTTGTTCAGGACAAGGTTGGTACAGTACTTTACAAGGCTTTGATGGTTTAATGGGAGCGAGGAATACAAGATCGTCACTGTCACCCTTTCATTCAGAGATAAAGTCTCTCATATGGGAAATGGAATGCATGAGGACTCTACATCAGTTCCATGTCACCTTCGCAACAGACTGTTCTCAATTGGTGAAGATGGTTTCAACACCAGCGAAATGGCCGGCCTTTGCATCATACTTGGAGGACATCAAGCGGCTCAAAGAGAGTTTCAGCTACTCGGAGATTATCTATGTATCTCGCACACAAAATACTCAAGCAAACAGGCTCGCACTATCAGCTCGTCAGCAACCGTTTTTTGTGGTTCATATGGACTCAGCGATTCCTCCTTGGTTCCCAGAGTCGTCTTAAATACGATTTCTTGATGTCAATAAAAATAAAAAATAAAAAAAATAAAAAAAAACACTATGAAAAGGTAGTCATAACTATCCAAAAGAAAAGTGTGTACTTGGTTTGTTTTTGAACAAATACTCTTTGTATCGAAGAAAGACCTTAATTGGTATCAAATCACTGGTTCTAGATCAACACTTGGTAATCTTATTACTGGGACCTATCATCGGTCTTGTGGATACTCGACATGACTCTTCAATCCCCCAAACCCATTTTCTTATGTGCTTGGTGCAGCAACCAAATTTGAGATCTCATGGTTATGTGGTTTCAAGTTCTTGAGTGTTGCAGTCGGAACATCATTATCATCATCATCATTGTGCTTTAAATCACTGGTATAGATACGCATCATAAAAGAAGAGTTTGTGAAAATTAAAAAATAATAATAAAGATAAACCATCGTTAGATGAAGAAAAAGAGATTAGTTTCATTTTTTTGCTTTTAAAGAAAATTGCATAAACACGTTTATGAAAAATAAAAAGATTTGAAAACATTTTCAGAATAATTTGTAAATGTACTTGCCATATTTTCAAAAATATGGTTATTCTGATTTGTATAATGTAGATTCTACAATGTGTAAGAAACATACAACTAATCCATAAGTAAATTCTACTTTATGTAGACTTTTAATTTAGCTTTAGATTTTGTATTCATAGAACTTTAAAGTTAACTATAAGTAGAAAATACATTCAGAAGAAGTGTAGCTACCTTTAATATCTGTAGATTTTGAATTTCCCAAATGTAGATTTTCTATTTAAAGGTTGATTATTGATTTTAGTAATAATAGAATAACTTGTTAAAGTTGGAATTCAAATTTTCTCCATGTCAATTTCCGTAGGATATGACATATTCTTTCCGTATAAAGTAATTAAAATTTTTAATTTAACAAATTTTACAACTCAAAAAAAAAAAAATACCTGTATGTGTATATGGATATTTGTTTAGTTTTTTCTATTTTTAATATTTTTTTTTGATTCAAAAAGATATTTATTTCATTAAATTTTATAAATGAAGAAGATAATTAAGGCAAAAATTTAAACAAAATAATAATAATAATAAAGAGACAAATATGGTGAAATTTATCAAGTTTTTTTTATCAATTTTAGTACTACTACCTATATTTTTAAGGCTTTTTTTCTTTATTTTTTGTTGTGAGTGTTGAATTTGTATTGAATATAACTCAAATTAGGGGATACACTAGTTTGGAAAATAACACATTAACTGGCTATGAAATATTATGTTTTGGAAAAGTAGATGTAAACATACTAAATGGTTAGGTTTATTAAAAACTATTATAGAAAAATAATCCATGTAGTTAAAAATAATCAAATGACATATATCTTATGTAACATATCATTTTGATTGGATTATCATCTAATCACAATTTTAAAAATAACAAATATATAAACAAAGAAAGAAGTTTCTAGGCCACTTCTTTCTTTGTATCTTCTTAAACTGCCAGAGAACAAACAATCATGTGATAGATGCTTCTATTTTTTTTGTCATCTGAAGGATGAAATGCATGTAATAGATGCTTCTAAGGTGTGGATTCTCACCAACTTTTATAACTAAAATGTTTCTAAGATAAATTCTAAAGTCTAGATGTCAAACATAAAAAAAATGCAAAGAATAGGTAGTGTCCTAGAATCTTATTGAAACCCTTGTGTGTAATTCTTAAAAGAGTAAGGCATATTACACTGCAGATGTCTCCTTCATGCTCCATGATGAACACATGAGAATCCTTCTCCTCTTGAAAAAGAAGGGGTTTCACTGGAAGAAGATTCCAGGTTGCTTCACACGGGTCGAAAACACCAAGGCAGCCACAAGTACTGAGAAAGTAGAACACACCATTGGAGAAGACACATTTGTCCCACCTGCGAGAAGAGTTCTCAGCAGTATGGGTGGTCCATGTGTCATCACCAGGCCGCCAAGTTTCGATAAGAAATTCTCCAGTGTTAGGTATTCGAGCATAGGAGATCACCACACAGCTAGTGGAAGTAGGAGCGGCTGAGAAAGCTAGGCGAGGCATTATATGATAGAATGACCCTGGTGGTAAGAAGAGGAGCTTCTTGGTAAAGGGGTTAAAAAGTAATGAATATATGAAAGATGATGTTCTCACAAGCACCCAACCATCCCTAGAATAAGACATTCCAGGACGCCTATATCTCCAGTCTGGGAAATTGCGGTTATATTTTTTAGACGGATGGGGCTGTAGTGGATCAAGAAGAAGGTAAGGTGTGCCAGGAAGCCTCCAGTTATCTATTGGATGAAAAAGCCATGGGCGACAAGGTAACTTACGGACAGAAACAGCTGATTCACACCATGTCTTGCAGACAGCGGAAGCTTGTATGTTGTCTTTTAATCCGAGGCGGGACAGTATCTCCTCCAGGATCTCTGTGGGAATATATAGATCCCACAGTCATGTTGTTACACACTTCTTCTTCTTTGATCCTTTACTTTTTGCACTGCATGGTTGGATTCTTTTTGTGCGGGACATTGGAAATACGGGCTTCACTGTGAGGGCTTCGGGTAATGAGGTCGACGGCTGAGTTGCTGCCGTGTAGTCACGACGGCGTGTCCTCATTCTCTGGAACTTGTGTCAAATGCGCTCCTTCCCCATTTTAAGCGCTGCCTAACCAAAATAATTTAACCTAAAATAGAGCCTCCAAAATTATTGATTTCCTTCCCTCTTTTCTTTCACGCCCTAATGGGAGGATAATTTTCTTTTTTTGGGAAATTGCACTCTATAACCTTCAAATATATTATAATTAGTTCAATGACAAAAAGCCCTACCTCCCGATACACATCTTCTATCTTATATAATATTTTCATAATGTCCTTGGGAATTATTAGAGAAACCTACAAAAAAGAAAATAATAATAATTAATTTTACTTTTCTCAAGTTACTCGTGTCCGTTCGTTAGTCACAACCTCTTAAAATTACTTCACCTTCTTCTCCAAAAGAAAGTGATTATTCTATTCGAATTTCTGGCCACCCCGTTTCCACCACCTCCGTCCCTAGTGTGATTTTTGAACGACAATCCTCTTTTAAGCGTGCTTCATTAGACGATGATTCATGAGCTATTCGCATCGTCCGCTACGTGTGTAATGGAAATTCTAGTCTCTCACTGAGTTCATAAAATATTTCCTCAGACATAAGTAGAGGAGGAAACTTTACAAAGGTTAGCCCTTTTGGTTCTCTTAAATTCTTCAATTATGCCTTCTTATAAGATTTCATGTCGCAATCGGGATCTATAAAGAACTGGAACCGCAAGTTTGTGGCTTTAAGTTAGTATAATATAATTGTTTTTATTCCCCATCCATGACATAGTATGGAACTGATGCATATTTATTTGCATCGATGGTTGTGTGTTTCTTTTTAGATTTTTATGTGGCTTTATATTCGTTTAGTATAATGTTTTTTTAATTCTTCTCCATGTCATTCCATGGCTACAATAGTTTAGCTTTAGTTGCACATATAGTAAGACAATATGGATTTTTACGTATAGTTGACCTGGAAATAATGCAGACTTTTAATCAAATAGAATGGATCATATGCATGTCTATATGCATTGATTGTTTATGTGTTTCTGTTTGAATTACCGTGTTGTTTAGATTATATTCTCAATCCACCGTTTACATTATATTTAAATGGAATATTTACATCAGCATATTACTTATATCATCCATGGAAATATGTATACATGGAATAGTTTTCACATGTACGCTCACAGAAGATGTTGTTGGACGATGGTGTAGTAGTATTTTTAGTTGTGTTCCATTTTATGTGGCATCTATGTTGCATCTTTTTAGCTTCTGGATATTTGTCACTTTAACATGGGCTTATGTATGTGACTCCTAACAACCTTATCTATTTCGTATTTTCAGGATAAGAATGGATTAGTTATAGTTGCCAAGCAGATTGTTCAAGATTGGATATGAGCCAGTTATACGGCAAAAGAGTTAATAACTATTTCAATCTCGGGTGGACAGAGTTGATTAGGAATCGTTAGATGAGGAGGATTTGGAGATGTTGCATGGAGCCCAGTTTGAGGAAGTACTTTGGATGGGTGCCCATACATTCTCCATTATGTTTGTTCACTATATTCTCTCCAGGCAATTGGTAACTGGGGAGAAATTTGAGCTATGATGGCTCCTCGCGGGGAAGCCAATCCGTATGCCATTGATGATTTCGCTCTACTTACTGGTCTTAACTGTGAAGACGATATTTTCCTCATGTGTAAGCTAAGATTAAGTGGTTGGGAGAAGGAAGGGAAGTGTTAATGTTGAACACTGGACTTATGTATATGGATCCTTGTTAGTATCTATATTATTATGTCTAGTTGTACACATAATAGACTTAATAACAAATATAATAGAATAGACTTTTGTATTCTTGTAAATAGAATAGGTTATTGTCGTATGTAGAACATTAAACTTATGTGTGTATGGCGCGTTGTTAGTATGTATCGTGTTCTATCTATTTCTACATAAACTAGCTTTACAAACACGTCTAATAGAATGGATGTCCCGACTCTCAACTATTATAAATAGAATCGAGTGCGGTCATATGTAGAACATTTAACTTACATATATAACCTTAACTTTCCATCGTTATATTAGGATTATAATACTTATGTAACCATTCTAATATTTCATATTAGGGTTTAGGGTTGAATGGTTAAGGTTTAGGGTTTAGTATTTAGGGGGTGAGTGGGATTGGAGATAGGATATTAATTTGATTATGTAAATATAATGAACTATTTATTATGTACTATTTATGGATGTTCTATTCTTTTATTTTCTACACATAAATCAGTGTCATCTTATATTTATTATGTATTATTTATGGATGTTATATTCTTTTAGATTTTGATATTTGAGTTTAGGGTTTATATTTGAGTTAGGGTTTAGTGATTATTGTTTAGCTTTTAGTATTTAGAGGGTGAGGGGGTATGGTTGAGGTTATCATTAACTTCTTCCATGCAATCATAAACATTTCACAATTTCACCAATTCATACTATGTTATGTATTTTGTTCCATTCTATTTAGGTTTAGGGTTTATATTTTGGTCTATGGTTTATATTTAAGTTTAGGGTTTACTGATTAGAGTTTAGGGGTGAGGGTGAGGTTAGAATACGGTTTACAATCTAGATTTTAGGGGTTGAGATAGAGTTAGTGTCATATACTATCTCAGATCTACTTTTTTTTCTGTTCTATACTATTTATGCTAGACATAGATTTCATTATGTAAGCAAAAGGTAATGTCATATGCGGTAAAAAATAAAGTGACGTGTATCTCTTCTCTTTAATAAGTTATGCACAATTCACATAAATCGAGGGCCATATAAGTTGGTGTCGACGTCATCTCTTTATCCTTTGTTACCAGTAACTTCTTGCAACAAAGGGTATAACCGGATCAATTGATGGTTAAATGTTAGTCGCCCAATTACGTCAAAATCATTGTCATTTCCTTAATTACACTTGAGATTTTAATCATTTGGAAAATTCTCCTTTTTTGGGAAATGGGGTGGGGGGGATTTTTTAATAAAAAAATAAAACTATAACGATGATATTCATAACTTTCAAAAAGAAACAAATTACTAAGTAAACAAAATTATGTGTCATTGACTAAGTATTGTATCAAAACTTCAAAAGTGAGTTAGAGAAGGTGAATTTTCATGTTTCCACATTATTGGTACCACTTTTTATTTTTACATTCATTAAAGATATATTTTCATAAATAGCACTTTTTAATAGGTAATTTTTTTAAAATTAATTAGAATCTTAAATTTTACATTCCTAAATCCTACCGCACCCTACCCCACCCCTCAATTATAAATCCTAAGTCTTAGATTAAGTAACCCAAATGTTATAAGTGTGTTTTTTCCTCTTAAAAATAATGATAAAACTGATTAAATTAAACATGAAAAATAGTATTAGAAAAGTGAAATTTTGACAATTTCTCAACAAATATCTATCTTTCCGCTAAGAACATCCAAAATAAATAACCAAATGATCAACTATGGAAATTCATGAAGGAAAAAGTGATAAAGAAAATAAATCGTAAATAACCGACCAAGCTAACCTTAAGATGAAATGTTTGCACATCTTTGTGGTGAGTGTATTCTTTGTTGACTTAAAAAAATAGAAAAATAAATATCTTCAGCTATAAGAACATCCAAAATAAATAACCAAATATTCAGTTACGGTAAATTCACTAATATCATGAAGGAAAAAAGTATATACTAATAAAAATAAATAGTAAATATCCGACCAAAAACTAGCCTTGGTGGGCAAGGCTGTTCTCTGCATTAATGGAAAGAGTTTAGGTGGAGAAGGTGGAACATCTTCAATTCTCTCAGATCTCTCTCTCGTGTTTTAGCTTAAGAACATCCATGTCTCTGTTTCTTAGCCGGCTCTCGAGAAAACCTGAGCTTCTGAGAAGATCTTTCCTTCTTCTCTCTAAGGGCTTCTCAACTTCCTTGCGTCAAACCCATCCTTGTTTCATCATCGGCGCTAAACCTTGTCCACCACACGAGTTTTCCCATGATAATCGCCTTGGAACACTCCGCATTATCAATGTCAATCAAAGAAAACTCGGCGTCATTGATTTGGAAAAGAAAGTGTCTGCAGATTTGGTATACAATGATCTTTTTGATACTATTGTAACCATCGGTGCATCCCATGGGTGGGTAGCTAGTTTGAAGGACGACGGGCTCCTGCGTCTCCATGATGATTTAAACCCGTATGCATTGTATGCAGATCCCATTTGCGTCCCGCTCCCTCCTCTTGTGACTCTGCCACACTGCCAAACCCAAATCGTCACCAACGTGTCAATGTCCTCATCTTCTCCAGAGGATGATGAGGACTGTGTCGTGGCTGTCAAGTTCTTGGGACCTCAGCTCAGCTTTTGCAAACCAGCCGGTAAGAGTAAACCGGAGTGGACCAACATCAAGATCCAAAACCCATGCTTCTACTCCTCCCGTGTCATGTTTTCCAAGAAAGACAACATGTTTCGTATTCCCGGATCTGGAGGCCACCTCATCGGTTCATGGGATCCCCACCAACCTAAAGACAAAACCAAGTTGCAAACCGTGCGATTTCAAAACCTTCCTCCCAATATGCCCACTCCCATACACGAGCTTATAGATTCGTGCTTAGTGAGCCAACACTTGGTGAAGTCACCATCCACCGGTGAGACTTTCTTGGCTAAGCAGTATAGTAAGAGAGTGATCATCGAAGGCGTTGCTAAAATGAAAACAGAGTTTTTGATGGTGTACAAGCTGGACGAAGAAGGAAACGCGGTGTACACTCAAGACATGGGAGATCTGACCATGTTCCTCTCAAAGTCTGAACCGTTCTGTGTCCCTTCTACTTTTCCTGGTTTGTATCCTAACTGGGTTTACATCTTGGATTCCGACGAACACACAGCTGTCCATCTGATGGATGGTTACCCCGTAAACCGTACAGCTAAAGCTCGAACATTCCACGCTCCTTACTTTATTCCACCTCAAAATATAGTAGACTAGTTGGAACTGAGTCTAATTCATCATCCACAGTTAAAAGTTTTTTCAAGGATTATTGTTTGTTTTAAGTTTTGGAAGAGAAGAGAGTATTTCGTTTGAGGTGCTATTTGCTGCATTTGTTCCATTTTCACTTTAAAAATGAAAAAGAAAAATCGTTATTGGGCTCTTTGACTATGAATTTAGTTTAACAATCAACTTGTTAATTATACCCACTGAACTGATCTCTGATAATGAAATTTGTATGCAAACAAGCCTTTGTTGAGATTAAAATCCTAATCAAGAATAATTAAAATCCTATATTTTCAAAGTGAATGTTACTATATGTGTTTTGAATATTTGAAGGCTTTTTGTTGAGATTCCAACAAAGATTTAAACTTCATGGCCTAAAAAGCAAGGAGTAAAATATTTTGTTATAGTTTCGACAAAAATGTTTTGTTTTAATCCTTGTGGTAAGTAGTAATTCCTTGTTCTTGTTCTTCTTTTTTTTTGCTATTAAAGAAACAAGTGTGTTCTAAAGATACAAAAAACAAATAATATACTTGCTTTCTGTTATAAAAAACTTATAATTTTATTAGATCAAAAAATTTAAATAAAGGCAAAATTGTATATATGTAGAAAGAATTTAATATTGATAAAAGATAAATTACTACACAAAGAGAATTTTTATAAGAAGGGAGAAGAAAAGGGATGGTGCGAGTTACAATCGAACCAAAACGTTCGTATATATAGAGGTGAAAAAGTAAGTAAGTGTGCATGCATAGTGTTGGTGGGCTCCACTCAAATTTCTTTCACACGATCATTTCAATGACCGGTGCGTGCATTGTTTACATTATTTTTCATCATGTTTGTAACACTCTCCCTAGGAGACAAATATCATTATAATCTTTTGCTTAACGTCTATGTTGCCTCGTTAAAACCCCTTTTCGGAAAAACTCAGTGGAAAAATTCATAGTAAGGTAAAAAGAGTACGACCACGTAAGCTCTCCCTCGAATGAGCAGTTATAGATCCTTCTGATGACGTATTCCAATGTTATAGACATGTTTCCTGAAAACCGAGGTAGAAAGTGATTTTGTGTAGAGGTCAGCTGCATTGTCGCATGATCGAATATATCTTACTTCAATCTCTTTATTCTTCTCGAGCTCTTGAGTGTAAGAGAAGAACTTCGGATGTATGTATTTCGTCCTATCGCTTTTGATTTATCCTTCCTTTGTTTGAGCAACACATGCCGTATTATCTTCATATAGGATAGTTCACTCCGTATTTTTGTCAATTCCACTACTTGTACATATGTGTTGGCTTATTGATCTTAACCATACATACTCTCTACTTGCTTCATGGAGTGCGATAATCTCAATCTGATTTGAAGATATTGCCACGAGCGTTTGTTTCTGAGATTGCATCATACTTATATCTACCCCTAGAACTGGGAACACTTTCTCATCAAAATGACAATCAGCAAAACGTGTTATAAAGACGGCCCTAGTCTGTGATTCTAGGTATTGTGTGATTGATGGAGAATTACAGCCAACATATATTCCAAATCTTCTCTGTGGTACCAACTTTGTACGTTGTAGTGGTGCTACAGGCACATATACTGCACAACCAAAGATTCTTAAATGGGAAATGTTTAGTTCTCGACCAAATGCTAATTGTAGTGGGGGAATACTTATGGTATGTATTTGGTATGATCCGAGTGACTGTTTCTACATGCAAAATAGCATGTCCCCATATAGAAGTTGGGAGTTTTGATCTCATGATCAATGGTCTTGCAATCAATTGCAGACGCTTAATTAAAGATTCAGCCAAACCATTTTGCGTATGAACATGTGCCACAAAATGTTCAACTTCAATTCCCGTTACCATACAATAATCATTGAATGCTTGGGATGTGAATTCACCAATGTTGTCTAATCTAACTCTTTTAATAATATGATCAGGAAATTGTGCTCACAAATTTGATTATCTGAGTTAGAAATCTTGAAATGCCACATTTCGAGATGACAATAGATAAACATGTGACCATATATTGGATGCGTAAATTAATAAAATAAAATAGTGGAATGGTCCACAATGTGGATGTATTGGTCCACATATATCGCCTTTAATTCTTTCCAGGAATTTTCGTGATTCTTTATCAATTTTGGTTGGCGATGGTCTTATGATCAATTTTCCAAGAGAGCATGCAACACATGTCATTTTATTCCCTTGAGAAATTTCTTGGATTTTCAGTGGATGACCATGTGAACTTTCTATGATTTTACGCATCATTGTGGTGCCTAGGTAACCGAGGTGATCATGCGATAATGTGAACTCATCTAGATTTTATTTCACTATAAGATTAAATTTGATTTCATCGATATAAGTATGATGCAATCCTGAAGGAAGTTCTGGAAACGTTTCCAATATGTGTGTTTCTGCCACATTTATCAGAAGTTACATATATATACTTCTTTCCATCCTCAGTTGCAGACTGAGTATCATATCTGTGAAGTTATATGTCTTTAAAACTCAATAAATTCCTTTTAGAATTCAGAGAATATAGAGCATTGTTTATGGAGAATTTTGTTCTATATGTTAACATAAATCTTGCTTTACCAGTTCCTTCAATCACGCCTCCAGGACTTGATATTGTATTAACAACAATGCTTGTTGGTTTTATATCAGAGAAATATCTCTTTTGTCTCAGAATAGTGTATGTTGTTCCACTATCTGGTATACAAATTTCTCGAACCCGTTTCTTAGATTTTGTTTCATCATTGTTGTGATCCATGTCTGTAATTTTCATAAAAATTAATAAAAGAGAAACATGAAATTCATTCATATAATAATCATATAAGGAAACACACAATAACTATACATTACGGTGATGTTAAAAACATCATTATTTGTTTAAAACAGTATAATAATTATACATGATAATACTAGAGACTATTTAATAGTCTTATTAAAAGCATTGCACTTCTCTTCAGGAGTAATCTAGTCCAACTTATTTACGAAATCAAAGGCTTCGAGGTACAATGTGCCCTTAAAATTTTGTGTGATATTTACTTCTTTATCTTTGCCTTTCGTGGACTCTCGATATAACTTAACCAGATGTGGGAGAGTACGACAGGTATGGGACCAATGTCTTTTGCATCCACATCTGTAACATACAGTTTCATGTTTCTGAGTGGTATCCACTTGGGTTTCTTTACCCTTAAAATCTTTTTCAGATCTAACCCATTTGTTAGATCCTTTTCATTTGGGATTGTAAGTTTTTCCACGTTTGTTGTTGAAACGGCGACCACGACCCCCACTGATTTGGAGTCTTCTCTCTCAGTTTTCCATCGTCGTAGCATTCACTTTGGGGAATTCCTTGGCTCCTGTAGGTCGGGAATTGTGGTTTTTAATCAGAAGCTCGTTGTTCTGTTCAGCCAACATGAGCGTGACCATCAATTCAGAAAATCTCGTGTACCGGCATTTTCTGTAAATTTCGGGTAGGAAGTGAAGTTGTTTGTGGAAAGTGTTGTATGTCTTGTTCATCATATATGCCTCAAAGACAAGGTTACCACAATACTTCAGTAGTGAAACTATCCTCAGGATGGCGGAATTGTATTCCTCAACCTTTTGAAAATCTTGAAACCTCAGGTTTTTCCACTCTTCTAGAGCGTGAGAGAGATTGATTTCCTTCTGGTTATCGAACGTTTCTTTTAAAGCTTATCACAGTTAAGTTGAATCCTTTATGCTCGCATAGTCATGCATAACATTCTCATCAAGGTTTTTCTTCAGGAAAATTATCACTTCAGTCTTATACTTAGGCGGCAGGCGGCGATTTGTTACCAATTATAATCGTCTCGGTTAACTTTTTCATCACCAAATAAGGTTTCACGTTGGTGACCAATCCGACATAATTTTCACCAGTTCTTTTGAGAGCCATTAACTAAAGTGCTCAATTCTTGCCATATGTATTTCTAAAAACACAATATAATAAATTTTATTTAAATTTCATACTATAAAATGAACCATTGACATTAATCATATAAAACACCACATAGAAAAGCATAGCAACATTTATGTTAAACTCTATCGGAGAAAATTCCCAGCACAAAAACCGTACACACCGGCAATAATTATAATGACACATAAAACTAAAAGCAAACGAATCATTTTCTTTAAGAAACAAAAATCGGGAGAAAATTATTTGAAAGTATTTAAGAGGAGATGAAATGTTTTGATGAATTGAATGAATAAAGAATGAGTGTATTTATTGATGAAAAATAATGTTCATAGCCATTTGAAAAAGGTAAAAATTTTAAAAAAAAATCTTTGCGACCTTTGTAATTAAATCGTTTGAGCCGAAAATCAGTCTGAAAATATCATAATAAGTAGTTAACCAAATTTAGTGAATTTCATTATATTTTATATAGGTGACCGAACATTTATATAGTATTCATAATATATTAACATGCAATATCAATATTATTCTAGTGATAAAATTATTTTTGTTACATCATTAAACAAATTATGCGGCGGCACAACAAAGCCAATAATTATAGTGTATTTAGCAATAAATGTTTATTAATGAGGCGACATACCATCCGCATTAATTTAGGTAAATAATATAAATTAATACAACCACTATAAAACAATAAATAGTAATAAAGACGGTATACCGACCATTATAGCAAGGTAAATATGATACACATAAATTTTACCAAATTACAGAGTGATCATGCTGATAACGTGTTATAAAAAGACTTATAATTATATTAGATCAGAAAATTTAAATGAGGGCAAAATTTTATACCTGTATAAGAAGTTAATATTGATAAAAGATAAATTACTACATAGAGAGAATTCTTATAAGGAGGGAGAAGAAAAGGGATGATGCGAGTTACAGTCGAACGAAATTGTTAGTATATATAAAGAGGAAAAAGTAAATTATTGTGCACGCATAATGACGGTGAACTACACTCAATTTTCTTTTACATGATCATTTAAATGATCGGTGCGTACATTGTTGACATTATTTTTCATCAAGTTTTTAACACTTTTCACTAAGAACATCATATATTAAATCCCAAATATATTGAATTACAGTAAATTCATTAATATCATGAAGCAATAAATAGTACATATATGACCACAAAATTGCCGTAGTAGGCAAGGTAAAGGCTATTTCTCTGTATTAATGGAGAGATTTTAGGTGGAGAAGATGGAACATCATCAAATTCTTCAATTAAATTTCTTTTTTTTCTCTTATGAACATTCATGTCTGTTTCTCAGTCGTTTTTTTCTCTTATGAACATTCATGTCTATTTCTCAGTCGCTCCACCTTGTGAAACCGTAATGAAATGATGTTGGATTAAACTTGAAAATAACTTAAATGAATTTTTTTCTAATCGTACTGAGTTATGGTTTAATAAAAGGATTAGGAAAATGAAAAAATATAAATATGTTAAGTTCATAGAGATTAGGAGATATATAATCTCTATCTAAGGAGATGCCAATGTGGGGCATAACTTATGAGTTTTGAGATAACTTATTAAGATTGTTTGAGTTCATTATTGATACTTTATTCGGTATCAGAGTTAATACCGGAAACGTTGATCCTACAACTTGGAGACCTTGATTCATCAAAGGAGGTTTGGGAAGCAATAAAGGCAAGACATGATGGAGCTGATAGGGTGAAAGAAGCAAGATTTCAAACCTTGATGGTTGAGTTGAAGAAGAAGAAGAAATGATCAGGGAAAACTTATATATGCCAACTCTGAATCATGACAATCTTATCAAGAGAATTATGGAAATAGCAGAGGGAGAGGACAAGGAGGTCGATCATACTGGAGAGGAAGAGGTCGCAGTCAATATGGATATTATCGACAAGAACGAGATGAGTCCAAAGTTATGTGCTATCGATGCGATAAATTAGGTTAGTATGCGTCTATCTGTCCGGACATGTTACTTAAGATTTGAAAAGAAGGAAGATGATACGCATGAGGCCGATAATTTGATGATGCACGAGGTGATGTATCTCAATGAGAAGAATGTGAAGCCATATATGTTTGAAACGGACATAGGCACAAAATATGTGGTATCTTGACAATGAAGCTAGCAATCATATGAGTGGAAATCGATCATTCTTCTTTGATCTTGATGAAAAAATTACAGGAAGGGTGAAGTTTGGTGATGATTCTCGTATAGAGATAAAAGGAAAGGGCTCAGTTTGGTTTACACTTAAGTGGCAAGTTTCTTAATCCTACTGTGTTATGGTTTAATAAAAAGATTAGACAAAAAAAGAATAACAGAAGTATGTTAAGTTCATAAAGATTATGAGATATCTAATCTATATATAAAGAGATGCCAATGTGTGGCACAACGTATAAGTTTTGAGAGAACTTAAATTTTTGAATTAGTTTTCTTGAGAGATTACTAAGATAGTTATTCGTATTAAGATTGTTTGAGGTCATAATCAATACTTTAAATGAATATAGAATGAATATTTCTATTATTTACTCTTATGGCAATGGCCAGTTTTTATACAAGCATAAGATCCTAGTTCGATAAGGACTAAGACAAATTATATCATTATCTCCATATAAATAGGAATGATCATATTCTATATACTAGTTATCTTAATATTTTCTTTTAAGTTGGAAATAAGAGATAGCGAACACCCAACTTGGGCAACAAATCTTTAAAGAGTGGTTGATTTAGTGATTTAGTAAGAATATTGGCAAGTTGGTTCATGGAAGTAACATGTTCGGTTGTAATAAGCTTAGATTGAACCGCATCGCGAACACAATGACAAGCTGTTTAAACATGCTTAATTCTTATGAAAAACTGGATAAGCCGCAATGTGGATAGCGGACTTACTATCACAGAAAAGGCACATTGGAGAAGGATGAGAAATGTTAAATAAAGGTAAGAATTTTTTCATCCATTTATGTTCCTTAAGCGTAATAAACATTGTACTCAGCCTTTGCGATGATAAAGAGACTGTATTTTACTTCTTTGTCTTCCACAAAACTGGTGGATCACCAAGAATATTATATTGGCACTAAGGGATCAAGAAGTGATAGGGCACCCCGACCAGTCCGAGTCGCAATAGAGAGGAATCTGATGTGTATCATCTACTTTTAAGAAGATTTCCGGTCCTGGACAACCTTGTGAGTTCGTTTTTTTTTACTTTTTAATTATGTGTTCTAGATATATTAGGATCTTTTCTGTGATCCATTTTTGGAAAAATTAGTATCTATCATACAAAACTTGCAAAACCAAACATTTCTAATAATGATAACTTTTCACATGACATTTATGCTCTCATAGTTATAGATTATTTTCCCATTCACAATTTATTTAGTTACTTATGATGTGTAAAAAAACTGAAAGGAATCGAATCCTTTTGCCAATTTCTCCATAACTTTCTAACCAATATGCTTAAAATATATTAGACCCAAAATATAAAAGATGATCTCAGTTAATTCTCTCAAGTCTCAACTCAGACTCAAAAGCCCCAACAACACACACGAGAGTAATATTATCTCTTATAGTCTCCATATCTTCTATAATCCAAGCTGAAAGGTTTCTTGCTTCTTATAAGATTAAATCTGTACGTTTAAAATATTCATCTTCTGTAATCAGCCCTTTCTTCTGTTTTCTCAGTAACAGATACTCTAGAGCCATCTCTTCTTCATCTTCAGCTGTTTGGATGATTTGTCTCTGCTTTCCTGTTAACTTTCTCTTTTTCGAGACTTTGTTGGAATCATTAGTAGTAGCAGAAGCATTTTTCGAGCTTGTCTTGCCTTTCCCTCTTTTTTCTTCTTCTTCTTCCCGTTTCTCTTTCCTTTCTTGTAACTTTTGCTGTCTTTGTTTCTCCCGAGATTTGTCCCTGCGTTTAGAGAAATGCTTACTCACACAGCATATAAATTCATGAAAATTCTACACCTAGGGCGAGGGACAATGCCTTGATGCTACAAAAACTTGTTTCCTCTAAAATCTAAACTTGGTGGTTCCACTAGTAGAGGTATATGGAAACACACTTCAACAAATGTATTGAGTTTTAGCTTAGCACTAGGAAAACTAAAGAGAAGATGGATATAGTTAGTGGGTGTGAACAAGAGAAAAACAAGTTAGAAATGGAGAAAGACTTACTTGAATTTTAAGTCGTGAAACTTGATACCTTCAACAGGTGTAAAACCGTCACTGTAAAGTCTATGTTGTTTAACTTCAGAGATTGAAGGAAGAAACAAGAGGCCATATCCCATGGCTAACTTTCCGATTTCAAGCTCTCTCCATATGAAAATGTGAGAGCACTCATGCTTCTTATAAGCACGGATAAAGGAAACAAATGCCTTTAATCCCTTGTCTGACACTGCCCGGTCCTCCATGGATATTGAACGTATCTGAATACATTATAACAAATACTAAACAACCTTGTGACAGAGAGAGAGGGAGGCATGGAGGTTTTTCTTACAATCGGGATGACATCAGAAGCATTCTCAGAGCATCTTCTCTTTTGAAGAGGGACCCGTCTTAAGCGCATAAACTCTACATAGTCTTTCTCCTAGACATAAAACAAAGTGAATTATCAGCTTTTCTTTCCCTGAAATATATGAAAGTATGGAAGGAACAAGAGAGTGTAAATTTCTAAAACCTTGGGCAGTAAAAACAGAATGGACCTCCCTTGTCTTCCAAATCTAGCAGTTCTGCCAACCCTATGGATGAATACTTTTGGGTTTTGTGGGGGATCATACTGAACTACGTAATCGATGCCTGGAATATCAAGTCCACGTGCAGCTACATCTGTGCACAGAAGAACACCGCTTGTTGCCTCTGTAAACGAAGCTAATGCCTTGTCTCTAGCATTCTGCTTCATCTTCCCATGTATAGGAATTAATGATATGGACTTCAGGGTAGGAATTTTTGAAAGTACAAGTCCCCAGTAGTTTACAGAAGCACATGTTATGAAGTATCTGCAGAGATATATATACCTACTTAATCAATACTATCTGTAACGAAGCTAAATGTTGAAATGTTTTAAAACTCACACAATAAGCTTTTTGTTTTTGTTCTCGACCAGGAGATCCACTAGTTGTGATGATTTTTTATCTGCTTCGCATACCAAATACTACATAATAGACAAGAAGAAATAAACTGCATAAAGTGTAGGAAACTGAAAGATAGAATATCATAACTAGGAACTACACACATAAGGTATTTGCAATTGCAAAAGAGACTACTTGCACTTGTTGCAATAAAAAAAGAAAGTGAGTGGAATATAACTAACAGGTTTTGTATTGACCTTACAATACCTCAAGATGCAGACCGGAAGGCGTTTTCAAGTGTGGATGAGATGATGATTCCGAGGCACGAACTTCAACTCTGACAGGGTTCCTAAGGCCAGCCTTGGCCAGCTCTTCAACAGCTTCTGTCTGTGTAGCTGAAAAGAGGCCAGTCCTACGTTGCTTGGGCAAGCGAGATATAATGTAATTCACTTGCTTCTGGAAGCCCATGTCCAAAACTCTATCTGCCTCATCTAATATAAGAATCTCAACCTGTCTGAAATCCAGAATCTCCATCCGTTGCATTATATCTGAAAGCCTTCCAGGCGTCCCGATCAAGACATTCCCTCCTCCTTGTTCGATAATCTTCATGTCAGCTTTAACATCTCGCCCTCCGACCAGCAGCACAGAGTTCACATTTCGCAAAGTCGAAACAAATGGCTGTGCCACGTTATATATCTGGTCTGATAGCTCTCTTGTAGGCGATATAATTACTCCCATAACCTGGTGAGGCTTCGGAGGATATGACGTGGATCTACGGATGATCTCGACGAGCGGGACAACGAAAGCTAGGGTTTTGCCAGAACCGGTGGCTGCGTCGACGGCAACATCCTTGTAGCTGCAGAGTAAAGGGATCGTTGCGACCTGAACAGGAGTGCAGAACTCGAAACCGGAGTCAAGCGCCTTGATGGTATCGTCAGATATCGGTGGATTGAGGTCGGAGAAACGCGTCCCCGTTAACGCTCTCTGCGATGAATCCATGATGACCTCCGCAGTTTAGCGTGCCTCACACTCCATCTTTTAGGTTATCAAGTGGCCTTCTTTTATAAGCGCCGGCACAAAACAGCATCCTATTTAGAAACATGCGCTAATTTTTAGCCATAACCCTAATTTTTTGCCAAAACCCTAATTTTTTGCCAAAACCCTAATTTTTTGAAACATGGTTCAAAATGGGCTGAACACAGTTAGGCCTAAATTTTACAGGGTTAAAATTCTAGTCCATTTACTCCACACAATTTTTATAAAATATTTAAATATATATATGTATATATATATTGAAACGTTAAATTTGTTCGATTATTCAAAATCGAGTTTTCTCATAAAAATCTCAAAAATGAGTATTCATGCTAAAACTTCAAAATTAAGTTTTCTCGTACAAACATTTCATATTGATCTATTCGGTTGGTTTGATCCGCTTACCAACCTTGCCGTTTTATTCATTCAAAACATTCAAACTTTGCGTGTAAGATAAGTAATGTGTACCTTAGACTATGTATTGATGGTTTCAAACCATTCAGAAAGCATGGAAGACAATATACATTGTGTCCAGTAATTGTGACACCTTAGAACTTACCACCAGATTTGTACATGCCCAGTGAGGTTTTGTTCCTTTCTATTCTTGTCATCGGCCAAAACATCCTAAGAGATCACTCGATGTGTTTCTATTCATCCATTAATATATGAGTTGTAATTACTATGGGAACACGATGTTCTTACATACGATGTCTCGTGTAAAGAAAATTTCAAATGCGAGCAGTTTTATGTGGACAGCTCATGGGAGCTCGATCACTGGTTTAGTCAATTTGCGGTAATATTGTTTCTCATTTTTAATACTTTTTTTTTATTTTATACCTTATATTTGTAGCTTCATTTGTTTTTTCAGCAAGATTTCACTTGGGATTCAAGATTGGCAGAGAACGCTTTCACATGTGTCGATGCTCACCACTACAACGGGCGCATCAGTGAGTGGAAGCAGAAGTGGAAACGTAACGAGGAGCCAAAGCACATAAATGCGACCATTTGGAAGGATTTTCTAGCACATTGGACGAAACTAAATACAAAGTTTCAACAAAAAACCAACTTGGGTAACTGGCGTAGTAAACGTGGCGGGAAAGGGCTTATGTCCACAAGTTGGGGGCGACCAGTTTACCTACCCGGGAACTTCAGATTGTAAGTTTTCAAATTCATATTTAAATAAATTTATTAAAATATATTAATATATGTTGTTTTTAGATTGCAGCAAACGATAAACCCATCGACCATTTGGCGTTGTTGAAGTATGCCTACACCAACAAGCATACATGCCAAATTTAGGATCCAAATATGAAGGAAGTTATCCAGCTTGTGAAGTCCCAAGCATACATCATTTTGACTCAGACTACTATGTATACTACAAATCTTTTGCTTCTTCCAACAGCCTAACTCGGGACAAACTGAATGACCTTGTTCTTGAGGTACGCTTCCAAATATTTTTTTCATAATATATGTATGTAATATGATTGATTATAACTTAATTTCTTTTTCATTTAGATTGTTCCAAAAAAGGAAAGGTCGTTCAACCGGGGGGACTTCTTCTTCTTCTTCGGCTAACTAGTCATATCCCCGTTGAGGAGCTTATAGAACAAATGAAGAACAAAGACTACGGGATTGAGTTCTTGAAGACTGACGATGCAGATACCTAGGCTGACAATGTTCCAATCTAGGCTTACAATTTTCAAATTCGAGCTGAGCTTGAACAAAATTGGACCCTCTCCCAAAGTTACGGGATAAGATGAAGCAGCTAGTGGTTTCCAGTTTTTTTATTTAGTTTATTAAATTAATTTTTTATGTATTAATTAAGACTCTTTAACTTTAGTTATGTTTTCACTATTAATATTTTAATTTTTTATATTATAATATGATAAAAATTTAATTAAAATATAAAACATTTAATTAAATATAATAAATTTTGTTTTTAGATAAATAAAAATCGCAACGAAAAATGATCGTCATGAATTACCAACAAAAATTAGTTGGCTGGTAATTACTGACGCAAGAGATTGTCGGTAATTCCAAACAGATCGAGTTCGTCGGTAATTCTTGATCCTCGGTAATTCATGACTTCTCGATGGTAAGGTGGTCGGAATGTTGGTTGGGAAATTCCAACAGATTGATGTAGTCAGTATTTACCGACATAAGAAGGTGGTCATGAATTCCCTGGAAAATCCCAATAAATTTTGATGATTATCAGTGTTTTGTCAGTAATATATTTTTCTGGAATGTCCGTCAGAAATTTGTCGGGATTGCGCATTTCCAACCGTTTACCAAATAGTTTTTTCTTTTGGTATTCGCCTAATTTCTTTTAGTTAGAAGATACTAAAACTGGATTTTAGGTGCCTGTCAGAAACATAAATGAAGCTGGAATTTTGGCGAGGATGGTTAGAGATAACAGTGAAGTTGGGCAGATATTGATGGTGATGAAATTGATGAGATCTAATTTTTTCAGAGGTGCATTAAGACTACATACATGCTCCGAATGGGAAAAGTGGATCAGGCGGTGTGGATCTAGCATATCTAGTGGATCAAGTGGAACAAAAGCGGATCAAGCAGATCAAACGGTACAAATGTGGATCAAGCGGATTTAGCGTTCCAAAACATATATGTGAATGGTAAAAGTGGATAAAATGTGGTCCAAAATATTGTTTAATTTAAAATAATGTATATATGTTTAAAAGTACTATTTATTTTTCATTATTAATTCTTTTTAAAATTTCATATAAGTAAAACTATTATTTTTAAAAAAATATATTAGAAAATTAAATTTAAAATTAATATTATTTTTTAGAATTCTGTAATTAAATATAGAGAAAATTTTAAGTTTACCACTTTTGTTGTACAATTTTTCATTTTTACCTTTATTAAACATTTTTATAAATACCATTTTTTAAAAGGTAAATTTTTAAAAAAATTATTATAATTCTAAATTTTACATTCTTAAACCCTACCTCCACCCTACACCACCTCTTAACTCTAAACCCTAAGTCTTAAATTAATTAACCCAAGATTATAAGTGTGTTTTTTACTCTTAAAAAATAAGAGTAAAAAGTGATTAAGGTAAACATGAAAAGTGGTAAAAGGAAAGTTGTATTTTTGACAATTTCTCTTGTTTAAAACACATTAAAGATTGTGACTAGATAAAATTTATAACGACAAACAAAATTAATGCTATTTGTACTATTATAGAAAATTAAAAAAATAAATGAATTGGTTTGACCACTTGATACACTCTAAAAATAGAGTGCATCTACTGTTACTAGCAGTTCAGACAATTTGCTTTATAAATTGAACCACTTGTGGATCATTTACTGTTTATGACATAACTCACATAATTATCATTTTTTCTTGAATGGCAATTCACTAGTGGATGCTCTGCACTAGCGTAGGAACCACCTTTCCTCATGCCTTCCATTCAAAACCACAAAAGAATAGTAGAATAATATATTCAATTGTTGAATGGCTGCAATGGTGCTGTTTTGAAAAGAAAAAAAAATGTGGATTGAGTTGAATTTATAACTGGTTGAAAGTTTAAAATATGGGGTCCACACTGATCAAATGGCCCTTTTGTAACAATCTAAACATATTTATGTGTTTAATATAAAATAAATGATTAGAGTGGTTTTGGTTTTCTATATTTTTATTTATCTCGTTGACAAAAACAATATTCTTATTCATCTCAACTATTTGAAATAAATTCTATTGTAGCAACTTTTTTTTTGTAAGAAAAACCATACCAAAAGTTATCATTTTCTATGTAGTTGGTTTATTTGATATGGACAAAACAAATTCTTATACTATTTAACTTTACTCAACAATAAATTCTCATTTATGAAAATAATAATTTTGTGGGAAATATATCAACTTTTAAATTTATAATTACAACAATTAAATTTATTAAAATTATAAGTTTTAGTTGATAATTAATGTTGATATGTATATATAAAAACCACAGAATTTTGAAATAAAAATAATATGATTAGGTGTTGAATTTTTTAAATAGAACTATTGTCGAATATGAATGTTGAATTAATGTTGAATGATTGTGTGGAAGAAAAAGAAGGTGATGTGGAAGGTAAAAGGTATAGAAGAGGGTATTGAATAATGTAACCATTTTGGTGTATACATGTCATTTTTCTCATTAAAAAAATTATTTTTCTAAATTATTTTTGTAAAAATACTTTTGAAAGTTATGATGGATCTTTTTTAGTTCTAGTAAATTCTAAAATTTATACAAAGTTTGTTTTCTTAATTTTATATTTTATTTATTTTTGATTAATTTTCAGTTTTTAAAATTTTCACCAATATTTTTTTATGTTTTGGTGTTTTGTTTTTCCCAAAAAAAAATTATAAAAATATTTATTATACCAACATATGTCACATTCATAATTAACAATAACATATATCAAAATTTGGGGATTATCATATCGACCATGTTTAACTCAATGTGTTCAGCTTTATATAATAAAATTTGGTGTCTGATACTAGTAGCATCTCAGTAAATTATACTATACTAACTTATATCTGACTAGTTAATACTTTCAGAGAATTTCAAAATTATCAGTTGAAGCATTCAAGTTTGAATTTTTGTTTAAATTTAATTCTTCTAGTATGGCAGTACAAGAAACAACTTGAAAAGATCCATGCACCATATCTAAGACTATGTACAAGGGTGTATTGAATAAAAAATTGAACATTTGAATCATTATAATAGAAGTGTTTAAAATGAAATTTGATGATGTCGATTGTTTGTGGTTGAATAAATTCAATATGTTGAATAAGATAAAAGTAAAAACCATTGACGCCACATGTCATTTTTTAAAGATTTTTAATACTTTCATATTTTTTTCATATATAAAACCAATAACTTTTTATTATAAATTAAATAATTTATTTTAATCTCTTATAATGGAAAAATATTATTTTAAATTATCTATAAATAGAGATTATGTTTATTTAATTTAGATATAGAAAAATTAATTATCTATTCTATTAAATATAGTCGCTATTTTTATCTACTCTTGACAAGTCAGTAGAACTATTTATGTAATTACTTAATATGACATATTTGATTATTTACTTTAATCAATAAAACATATGAAATTTTTACAAAACCTTAATAATCAATAGAAATATTATTAGCAAATTACTTTTAACTATAATTTTTTTTATTTTTGTTATAAAAAATATCTGTTGCGAAACAAATCAATAAAAGTCCTAATATTTTTTTAAATTTTTTTTTAATAAAATATTAAAATTAATCTTGTAATTAGTATTATAATATTACTATAAATTAATGTTAATTAATATATTCTGTTAAAATAGAGTCGCTATTTTTATTTAATATTGACAAGTCATAGTAGGGCCATTTAATTAATTACTTATTATTCCATATTTGATTATTTACAGTATCAATAACATATATATATATATATATATATATATATATAGAAAATCTTAATAAACAGTAACAATATTAATAACAAATTAAGTTTACCTATAAATTAAAATTTTATTTTAGTTTAACAAAATATGCTGAGAAAAAATCTGAAAAAATCCTACTGAAAAGTATAAACTTTTTTAATAAAATAATAATTTAATTTATTTGATAATTAGTAATATAAGATTATTATAATTAATTTTAATAAAATTTTATTATAAGACAAAAAAAATTTATGCAATGTTTTATAAATTTTAAAATTATGGCCTCTATTATATTAAAATAGAAGTACTATATGAATTAAATATGAAAATGTTGATTAAATTGGTAAATTAATCATTATCACTTGCAATTAAAGTATCAGTAACGTTAAAAGGATTAAAATTCACAAACTATGTAATATTTTGGAGAAATTGCAATTATAGTACAAGTTTGATACTACTTTGCAAATTTACCTTTAATGAATGATAATTTTCAAAAATACCTTTAAATTATGATGAAAATAGACTAAATTAATTTTTTAAAATATTTATAAAACATTTAGAAACTCAACCCCACCCCTTTAACACTAAACCCAAAACATTAATCACGAAAGTGTAAACCCAAAAGTTAATATATTTTTGATTGAAGGTATTTTGCAAAGTGGTACTTAACTTGTGCTATTCTTAGCAATTTCTCTAATATTTTTATACAAAAAAGTATTAACATATGTTTATACAAAAAAATATTAACATATGTTTAGAAATTTTAATAATTCACTAAAGATGTTAATGATAAATCAGTTTTAGTTGTAAATTTAATGTTTATTTTAATTATAAAATATGTTTAGAAAAATAATAAAAAATCTTACCAAAAAATCAATTTTTTATTGTCATATAATCTTCCAAACTCAAAAAAAATTATGTAATTTTCTGAATTTCTCTTGACCAAATATAAATCTTGAAAATAAATATTCTTCATAAAAATGAAAATATTCCAAATTTTATAAAATATAAAATCATAGATCCTAAAGTATATTTTTTTTGAAATGCAATACACAAAAACAAATTATGTTGTTAAATTCAATAGTAATATATTATTTTGGAAATAATATTTTAACAACAAAAATCATATAACTTAATACCATATGTTGGAGCTAAATTCCACAATCAGAAATTTAATATGAACAGAGTAAGTTTTAAGAAAATGGGGGGGGGGGAAGGTCGTTGTGAGTAAATCTCTAAAATAGTTTGCACGAATTGGACTGATATATATTAATGATAAGAAATCCAAAGTACACAAAGAACAAAGAAAAAAAGAGAATACAAAAGAGATAGAGTAATCTAGATCTTGAGTAGGTAAATCAAATAGTGTATGTTGAATAATGGTCTTGGGTTTGTCTTTTATATTAAGCTCGCTCTTATCCCGTGTATCTAGGGGGCATATGTTGTACAATCTATGAAGGTCTCAGACTATTGTGTAACCGCTTAACCACAAGGTGACCAGGTCTATGATCGTTATCTATAAACTCGGAGTTCGCTACCTCAGACTACGAGGTAGCCCATTGTGAAAAAATAGTTGGGTTCGTCGAGGGATCATGTCTTTATTGTCGATCCAGTCCGGTTTGATTGGGCCTTTTGTGGGCCTAATTTATGTGTAAATCTTGCTTGAACACCATAACGTCCAAAAAAATATCATATCGATAAATTTTACTAAAGTAATATGATTAATGATAGTATATATAAAGTTTACTAAACTTATAAGGCTATATTATTTAATCTGAAAAACATATTTACTTATAATATTTCACAAAATATTGAAATGATACATGTTAAAGTATTTAAAAAAAACAGAACATGGAAATATAAATAATCATAAACAAATTAAATAATCATAAATAAATATAAAAATGTATTGTATGCAAACTTTAGAAATTAGAAAAAAACATATTTTGAGAGAGATGCTATATTTGATTATTTCATATTATGAATTTACTGTACTGAACTTGACATATATTAAGTATGTAAAAAAATAATAACAAAGTAAAACAAATCACTATATATTAATAATGTCGAATAAGAAACTTAAACAATACTCCATGTGCTCCACAAATATAGAAGTTTGATATATATATTTTGTCATAAGACTATAGTTTTGTGTTTTGAATGTATTTTTGTACTTTCTTTACCTATTTTCCTATATTAATTAAGACACATAATACATGTAATAAATTTTTATTTATAAATTACATAAAAAGTTGAGTTATATTTGGTATTTTAACTTTCTTGTTAAAGTGTGTGAAAACTCCAAAACTGCAATTATCATAGGACAGAGGGAGTAAGATTATATATTTAAACAAAATATACAACTATATATTTAAAATGTATATGATAATATCAAAACTATACATTTTAAATGAAACATACCCACACAGAAGTGTAGGTCAAACTCTAGTTAATTAATAAAATAGAGTTTTGAATTTTATTTACCAAAACCATTGTAATGTTAAAAAGTTGAATGTGTGTTGAATGATGAGATGGAAAAACAGATAATTTTTTTATTTATAAATTATGTAAAAAGTAGGGGTATTTTTGGTGCTGTAACTTTATTTTTTATGTGTGAGAACAAAATAACTATTTTGTGGAACAGAGAGAGTAAGGTTATAGATTTACACAATATATACCACTATATATCTAAAACGTTTATGATAATATCAAAGTCATAAATTTATAAATGAAAAATACTTGTATAAAAGCAATGGTCAAACTCTAGTTATTAGTAAAATTTTATTAAACAAAACCCATTGTAATTTGTAAAAGTTGAATGTGTGTTGAATATTAAGTGGAAAAATAGGTAATTTATATATAAATTATGTAAAAATTAGGGTTATTTTTGGTACTGTAATTTTATTTTTCATGTGTGTGAAAACTCTAAAACTGTAATTTTTGTGGAAAGGAGGGATTAAGATTATAGATTACACAATATATACCACTATATAATAAAAATTTATGATGATATCCAAGTTACACATTTATAAAATAAAAAAATATATATATCAGCACGGAAGTGTGGGTCAAACTCTAGTTACTTAGTAAAATAAAATGTTAAATTTTATTAAAGAAAACTATTGTAGTGTGTAAAATTGAATGTATATTGAATGATGAGGTAAAAAATAGAAGATGACATGGAGTTGAAACTAAGTGTGTTGAATCTTGAAACTATTGTACATATCACATAAAGATGGAGAATTCAACCAAAAAAACACCAACTTTGCATGAATTGCCAAAAGAACGATGAACTTTTGGGCTGACCAAAAAAATACAAAACTTTCATTGACTTTAGAATTAATTAACAATATTTTCGTTGAACGACGTCGTTTTACGTGATTTAAAAAAAAGAAGTAGAACCCTGGATTTGAACTCGGGTTGATTGAAACAAATGCTAAGGTATTTTATCACTGAGCTAGTGACATTTTTAATGGATTTACTAACACGTTTACTTTTATTTGGTACTGATTGAATATAAAAAAAATTCTCTAAAAACTTTAAAAGATTTTTAAATTTTTCCAAAAATTGAGAAAATAAAGAATTTTTTATAAAATTAATTTTTAAATTAAAATAAAATAATTTTTTTTCTTTAAAAAAATCAAAAATCTTCCAAAATTTTCAATTTTCTTAAAAAACAATTTTTAAAAATTGAAATTAATTATAGACACATAAGAAGATACCTACATATTAAAATTAAATTAAAATGCTTAAAATAATTATTGTACCCATTATGAGTGCGATTTTAATTTTTAGCTGATACTTGTAACTTTAATTTTTTGCATTTTCTTTGAAGTTTTAAATATTTTGGAATTTTAAAAAAAATTGAAAATTTTGGAAGATTTTTGATTTTTTTAAAGAAAAAAAATTATTTTTAATTTTAATTTCAAAAGTAATTTTATAAAAAAATTCTTCATTTTTTTAAAAATTTTTAAAACTGTAAAGATCTTTTAAAGTTTTTAGAGAATTTATTTTATATTCAATCAGTACTAAATAAATGTAAATGTGTTAGGAAATCCATTGAAAGTGTCACTAGCCTAGTGGTAAAATACCTTGCCACTAGGGGTCTATTTTGTTTTTCATCTCATTTGAAAACGACGTTGTTTCACTTAAAGCCAACATTTAACGTCGAGTTAACACAATCTTAACTGATCATTAACGGTGTGTTAAATTGGCAAGTCAATTGTAAGTTTCTTAATAAACTAACAAAGTCAACAAAAGTACATGTTTCTTTTGGCCAGGTTCGAGTAAAGGTTTCTTTTGGCAATTCGTGTAAAGTTCGTGTTTTTTTTGGCCGAATTCTCCATAAAGATGCATAAGACCACATATATCCACAAATTTTTCATTTTAGAATTATCATCCTACAAATACTAATATTACACTATAAGCTAATAACACAATTAAATTAAAAGGCTTTTCTTAAAATGACACTTGTCATACTAAGTGGTATCTCATAACCTCTCCATTTACAACATTTTCCTTCGTTTCTCTCTAATTTTTATTATTCTATTATTATTCTATTATTATTCAATTATTATTCTATTATTATTCTATTATTATTCTATTATTATTCAATTATTATTCTATTATTATTCAATTATTATTCAATTATTATTCAATTATTATTCTATTATTATTCTATTATTATTCTTGAATACTTAGATACCCATCGAGATACTCCAAATGGGGTTGCTCAAATACCACTCATTTTGGTTTTAGTAGAAGGTGGGAGACATGGCATTCACTTGTGGGCTCTTCAAATCTAATTTGCAATCAAAAGTATCATGGGTGCCCGCGTATTTGGTTGAAACCAGCGTCTTCTCCAGATCGAGTCGTAATTTACCCAAATTATTAGTAGTAAATAAAACACTGTAGGAGTAAGGATCAGTACTGATTTAACAAATTTTCCCTTGATGAATGAAAGTGTACTAATTATTGTTCTTTAATTCGTGGTCACACAACATAGTACGTAGCCTTTATGAAACAAATTTTATGGACTGTCTCAAGTCATTAATGTATCTTACAAAACTAAGCAATGATTGATTATAATGTAAGATAATAGTAGTTGAGAATAAACTATGATGAGACTCCAAGGAGGATCTCTTGTTTGATAAAAAACCATGCATGGCATTTCCACTATATGTTTGTATGTTGTTTGCTATTGAGTAAAAAATGCTACTCCATAAACATCACCTACTACTTTAGTGAAACTTACACTATTTTTTGGTCGAATGTGAACTCATTTTCTAAAATAAAATTGTAACACTTAAGAAACACAGATTGTTCTACTACTGTCATTTACTGTAAATCGAAAAAGAAAACAAGATTGAGGTAGGTTGTTTTTTAGGAAACCTATTCGTATTAGAAGCATAATCATGACCTACAACTTTTGTCTTTCATGGATGATGAAACTCATAATATGTAATCATAATATGGCACATTGGGATGAGAGAGAGAAGAGAGAGAAGAGAGGAAGAGCAATAAAGCGTCGCTCATGTATTTCGTGGTAAGAGTAAATGATATTTCAGATCTTCGTAGTGATTGAAGTTTGAGTAGGACCCATCTCATTCACCTCTTCAGCTACTTCTACATTTTTGTTTCTACTAGAATCGATTTTAATTTTTACCCAAATAAACAAATAAAAATTAAGTGTTATCCTTCAAGAGCTTAGATTCTTCTAGTACAAAAAGAGATATACACTGTTATACTGACTACCGAGGACAGAGACGAAAGACGGGTATGCATGTAATGCGTAGGTACGATGCAGGCGGAAATGAAGGAAATTAAAAATTTGTCATGCAAATGTAATAAAAGGAAAAATATGTAATAGTATTATTACGGGAAAATCGAATAAAAAGTCAACAAAATGTTAAAATTTGAATTTTTTTGACTAACACTTTTAATCAAGTTTACTTGTTCTATAAGTTTAATACGTGACTGATATTTTTCCTTTGCAGGTTAAACCGATAATGTGTCGATCACACTTTTTCAAAAAAACTTATATAATTAATAAATAATAAAATACTTAAAATACATAAAAATATATAATTGGAAAAAATCTAAAAATTCAAAACAAAAATCTAAAAAATAAAATTTCAAACTTAAAAAAGTTCAAATGCTATAAAATATTAAAAAGATAAAATATTACAAAACTAAAAATTCATTTTGAAATTAAAAAAAAAAAGAATTACTGAAATATCGCCAATGAGGATGACAATTTTGACATATCATCGATAACGGTTTCCGACATATCATGAATGACGGTCTATGACATATCTTCATTGATGATGGTATTTTTTTATTGATGGTTTCTGATATATCATTGTTCACGGTGGCGATTACATAAATCTGTCATTTGATAGAAGTCATAGCCGTTAATGGTTCCTTTACATATCGTTGATGATGGAGATATGTCGGAAAATGTTATTGTCACTGGAGTTGTGTTAGAAACTGTCACTGTCAATGGGTTATGTCTAAAATCACCACCTTCATCAACGATCTATCAGAAACCGTCAACAAAAATGATCATCATCAATGGTGCTATGTCATAAACAATCTTCGTTGATATGTCGAATGTTGTATTATGATCGGGAATATATCGGTAACTCTTTTAATATGTTTTTTGAATTTCAAATGAATTTTGAATTTTTGTAATATTTTATCATTTTAAAAATATTTTATTAATTTTAAATTTTCATTTTATTTTGAAATTTTAATTATTTAATTATTTTTTGATTTTTTAGAAAATTCCCATTTTTTAATTTTTAATGTATTTTAAGTATTTTTATTATTTATTAATTATATGCATTTTCCTTTTAAAAAAAGACAGAGACCAGCATGCTATTGATTTGCAAAAGGAACAGTACATGTTACCTATTTGAATCAAAGAACAAGTAAACCTGATTGGAAGTTTTTATGATAGGAATGTTACGTTTATAGGTAAAAGTGCTAACTTCAAATTTTAAAGTGTGAGTGAATACCATTTTTAATGTTTTTATGTGATTTTCCCATAATTTATTGTTGAAGTTTGAATTTTAAATGGAGAAACGAAAAAAGCAATGGCTGGCTCCTAAATTCAAGCTTATAACAACTCAAAACTTCAAATTTTATGTTCTTTTGAAGAAAATGTGCATATAATATATTTGTTCATTGATCCTCGGTGAGTAATTCGTATTTAAATTTGGAGTATTACTCTTATACACATGCTTACCATTAGCTTCTTCACTATTTGTATTTACTTCTCTTGAGAATAGTATCCCTTGATATATCTCAAAGAAACCATCTAATCATCGATCGGAGCTACGAACTTAGGGTATGCTTTTTTCCTTGTCTGAATCGGTTGCAGGATGTAGGAGTAGGCATTTAGCCAGTTGGGGCATACTGTGTTTTGGACCCAATTGCGACTCTAAAAATTAAATTCACAACTATGTGACTCGTCAAGATACACACATGCAACCTCCTATTAGTATACGCAATTTTATGTAACGACTACGTCGTTTTATATGTGTTCTTCTGTAATATAATGCATGAATTGATTTTTTTAATGCCTAGACTGATTTAAAAAAAATCAGATTGAAAAAATTGTTTCGCTCATATCCGATTTGCAGACTAAGCGGACGTCGCCTAAACCAATTTTTGAACAGTCTTTAACCTAGATTTTATATTAAACATTTGGAGCGAATTGTTGGTCGGTTGTGTTCTCATAACTGAAGAGGTGATATATATTTAAGCCTCATAATTCCACAATGCACAGATATATAAAAGATGGAACTACACATTATCGGTTTAGTCCTATAATATTAAGTTCTACATCATTAATTCCTACCCATCATATTCACTATAGCACTTTCAGAGAATTGTTCTATAATCCATCCCACATTTCTCATATTTTATTTATTTTTAATATTACATTACAAGAAAAAAATACATGTTGTCCGTCAAAAAAATTATCATTTTTTTTTTGTAAATTTTCATCGAAATTCAGATAATTATAAAAATATATTCTCGGATTATTCGTCTAAATTTTTTGATGAAAACTAAGATCCAATGATATTCCATCAATATTTACATTAAATTAGAACATAAAACTTCTTCAAAAAGTTCTAGTATAATTTAACGATATTCAGTAACTCTAATGATTATTTTGGTCACTGGAAATTTGTCAAAACATTTACGAGAAAAGCCAAAGACAATCTATCAATATTGGAGAAATTCATCGATGACTTCAAAAAAAATTCCAACAAAATTAAATTTTGAGATGAATTTGGTCGATTTTACATGATTTGGTTTTCAAAAGTTAAAACTGGTTTCCGTTAGGTTCCGAAGGGAACAAAACTTTTATATGTTTGCTGCTCGACAAACCATCTATAATCGACAACCACTACAAAGATCCAACTCTACAAATAGATCCTTTAAAACATATATATTTGAAAATATAGTAAAGTTATGTCAAAGTTATAAAAAATAACTACAGAGATTTTTGAAAAAGAATTTTTACATGTTTCATTGAATGCTTGTCAAAAAGCTTAAACATATTATATAATCAAATTTCGAATTTTATTCATAATCTTATATATTGACTAAGCTTTATATTTTTAATTTGTGTTTATTTTAAATAGATTATTTATGTTGAACAAGTAATATATTACCATAGAGTATGCATTTTAAAATTTTGTTCGACAAAATAACACCCCAAATGTTAAAAATCAAGACAAAATAAACTTTATTTTGAAGAAACACATGTTTATATAAGTTTCTCATAGAGTATTTATTAATTTATAGTTTAGTAAAACTATTTATATACTTATGTTTTATTATTTATTAAAATAGGTGATATTCTGAAATGGCCCAACTTGAGACTAATTTTTTTATTATTGTATTATATTTGTTATTTATCGAATATTAACTTACTATTAGTTTTATATATTTTATGCTGAATATTCAG
>CAJHQP010001507.1:0-112945 GCA_905132765.1 Moricandia arvensis
TTTTGACTTGACAAATAAGTAAACCAAGCTGAAGATTGTTTATGCTACAAAGCCAATTTGAAGGTTTAATATGCTAGTTAAATAAGTTCAAGGTTTAAAGTGTCACTGAATGCCACTTTGAAGGTTTTTATGCTATTTTCTCTTAATTTTAATTAGTTTTACAAAACGAAAACTACATATCTTTAAAGGATTTATAAAATAACAAGAAAATATGCCTGCAGTGGACGTCATGCTGTGAAAGATCGCCTAAAAAGGTAACCCCTAATTGTGAATTCGTAGTTTTGTTTTTAATAGTTAGTTATATATATAGGAAAAAATATCATTTAAATCATCAACTTTTAAATTTAGTTGAAATAATAATAAAAAATTCGTAAGAAAAAAAAAACACACTCAATTTTTGTTGAAAAACCATTTTAATCATAAACTTTTGTTCACAATACCATTTTGGTCATATCTTTAGTCAACGGTTATAATTTTCTAACGACAGGTCTAAAAGACTTTTAAATGTGATGATTTTTCTGACGCAAATATAAATTAACAATTTTCTAAAAGTTTAGATTTTAAATATTGAAAATGTAATTTTAATAACCATAACACTAATAAATAAAAATTATAAATAAGAAATAATTCCAACCAAAAATATAAAAGTTCTTTTGTCATTTTCTCAAAGTAATTTTTTTATAAGTTTCATTTATATTATAAAATAATTAGTTAACATATCAATAATTGATTATTTAGTTATAAAATGATTATGAAGACATTTTATAATTATCTACGATCAATTTTTTAAATATTTATATAATTCTATTTGGTTATGTTTTATAATTTTACAGTGAAAATTTGTTAGTAAAATGTTAATTGAACTTTTGATTCTCAAACGAAAAGATTTATCAATTGATTGAAGGATTCTTCATGATGCTTTATATTTATAAAAAATATATTTAAAACAAATTTTATAATTTCTACAGATGTGTTACAAGACTTTTTCTGCACTTAATGAAAAATAAATTTCACCAAAAACTATTAAGATCCAAAATGTTCCTACATCAATGGAATCACGAATAATTCATTAACCATTAATTTTATTCTTCTGATAATCAAAAATATTAATATTTTACAAACAAAACACAAAATTTTGACAGTAAAATTGTGAAACATAATCCAATTAGAACTATAGAAATAGTTACAAAAATTGACATAATTGTCGCAAATAATTATAAAGCTTCTTGAAATTATCTAATAATGAAAAATTCTAAAATTTTATTTTTAAGAAAGTAATGAAAAATTATATTTTATTTATCAAATATTTGTATTTATAAAATGTTATAGTTAGTAAAGAATTTATTCAAAGATTTAAAATTCAATTTATTGAGAAACTTTTGATTTATATTTTTTCCAGAAAAATCATCAACTTTAAAAGCCATTTTAGACCTAGTGTTAGTCATCTATAAATGTTAACTAACGATATGACGAAAACAGCATGGTCAACAAAAGCTTATGATTAAAATGGATTGTCAACAAAAATTGAGTGTTTTTTTTATTACAAAAATAGTGTTTTATTTCAACCAAATTTAAAATTTAATGATTTATCGCCTGAAAAAGGTAGTCCTAATTGTGAATTCGTAGTTTTGATTTTAATAGTTAATTATATAATGATTACATTATCTTATACATATATATATATACTCCTTCCTCTTCATATTAAATGCATGATGTTGAGTAAAATTTTTGTTACAAAATATGTGTTGTTTTAGAATTTCAATGTAATTTATATCATTAGTTCATCTATTTATCCCTACATAAATCAAGAAAAAAATAAAGTATAAAATTCTAATAACTAAATAAGTGCAAAACTGAATATGTAACTATTTTTAATTAGCATGAAAAAAAATAAACGATATTTAGTTTAAAACATATGGAGTATTAAATAAGATAATACTGTTTAGTTTATGTAAAGAATCACTACTATTAGGTGTGTCAAAATGGGCTAAGATTAATGGGTTTATCCAAACCAAACCAATCTATGGATTTAAATGGATCAAAATTTGGATGGTAATAGATTAATGATTTTGATGGGCTAGTGGATTATATGAGTTGGGTAAAAATGGATTGGGCTAAAATGAGTTAATGGATTAATCAAACCAATCCAATTTGGGTGTGCAAGACGTAAGTTCTTAGTATAGTTAATGATTTAACTTTTGCTTGTTGGTTATATGGTAACATATTAAATTTTAAATGATGCAGGATTTGTTTGACTTAGATGATGTTCCAGATTATATGGAAGGAGGAAAATCAGCTTTAGATATGTATTTGGAAGATCTTAAGTTAGATATGAGAAATAATTTTAATCTGAATGTTTTGCATTATTGGAAAGAAAACAGGAATCGCTTTGGTGCACTTACGTACATGGCAATGGACATCCTTAGCATCCCCATCACTATTGTGGCATTTGAATCTTCATTTAGTATTAGATCTCGGGTGATAGACAAATATCGGAGCCAGTTGTTGCCTAGTAACCTCCAAGCTCTATTGTGTACTCGTTCTTGGATATATGGTTACATGCTTGATGATGAAGGTATACATACTTCTGTCTTATAAACTGATATGTGTATAGAACTGTAACATTATTGTCTTGTGAAACTGTAGATGATAATGGTGAAGGTGAGACGATCGTTATTAGACCAAATCCAAATGATATGGAAATGATCACACATCCACCAAAGGAGTAAATCTCATTTAGTGTTCTTGATCTTTAACAGGTATACCTTTTTGTTTTAAAAAATTTTCAATAGATAAGTTCTTGTGATTGCTTCTTGTAGTTCCTTTAGCTTAGTGTTCTATAGTAGCCTGGTCGATGTAACCATGTCTTTGAATGTTCTATTTCTTTTAGGAGATTCTAATATATGAGTTTGCATTCAAATGGTTCATTATGACTGTAACTGGTACAGTAATAATGAATTGATGGAATACAAATTAATAGAATGATATGAATGGAATGATATGAATGGAATACAGAAAAAATGGAATAGATTTCATTCCAATAATTCATGAAAAAATTGTAGATGAATGTTTAAGAATGTTTTTCTTTGGCTGTAACTGGTACACTAAACGGAATACAAATGAATGGAATGATACGAATGGAATACAACAAAAAATGGAATAGATTCCATTCCAATCATTCATGAGAAAAATTGTAGAGGAATATTTAAGGATGTTTTTCTTTGTAATTTTTTGGAATGTTTGTGGAATTGATGGAATGAGTATTCCATTCCATTCATGTTAAATGGTGAACAAAATTTTGGAATTAATGGAATAAGTCATTCCACATCATTCCATTCCAAAAATCAACAATCCAGTTGCAGCCTTTGTAAATTTTTGGAATGTTTGTGGAATTGATGGAATGAGTATTCCATTCCATTCATGTCAAATGGTGAATTTTTTTTTGGAATTAATGAAACAAGTCATTTCACATCATTCCGTTCCAAAAATCAACAATTCAGTTACATCCTATGTGTTTTAGGTGAAAACAATCGGCAGACATAATCAGAGAAGTGAACGATGAAGAGGCTCAAATTGAATTGAAAGCTTTTGTTTATGTTATGTTTACCATTTAAGACTGTGTAGTAACATGAATTCTCTAGAGACGAGAGTTCTTGGTTATATATAATTATGGAGGGTACAGAGACAATCTTATTTTATGTTATTAAAAATATTTTGATGAGATATTATATAATTTGTTGATCTGTTATTAGCACTTTTTGTTATCAAATGTTAATAACTCAAATATAATTTTATTATGGTATAGTAACTATTTTTAAATTATATCTATTAATAGTATTATTGATTGGTGAACCCATTAAAACTAATAACTCATTAATTTATATGGATTCTGGTTAAATCCAATTCATTTAGTTAATGGGTTGGATCAATCCATGATCTATAAACTTTTCAATCCATTTGGGTATGGACTGGTTTAGATTGGTTTATCCATGTTGACACCCCTAACTACTATGTATATATACTTGTGTTAACCTTTTGTTCACAATTTGGATATGAGATAAGTGATGAGAAATTCAACAATTCTCACAGTTCAGGGAGTTAACCAAGCAGAAAAAGGTTTCGTTTTTTAATGTTATATCTACTCATTCACTGATTCACACATTCTTAGTGTGATACATTAATAGGAATAACATATAACTTAGGCCATTTCCAATTCATCTCTATTTTTTTTTTGAAATAGAAAACCTTTATTACAAAAGTAAATTTACTCCAATATATACATATATATAGAATTCCTTTATTTTAAGGAGAAATATAGAGAAATGTTATTTTTATGCCTAAGTATAAAGACAAAAAATATTGTTCTTCTATAATTTCCTATAAAATAGAAAAACTCTATTATACATGTACCTATTGGAGCAAAATCACTTTTATAATAAAGATATCTATTTTAGAATTTTTTTTTAGAAATATACATTGGAAATGTTTTTAGTCGTTTAAGAAAATACTCACTGGTAATCAATTTCAGTTTGTAAATTTCTTCCAGAGGATTACGGACTCTGATCTTTATGCATTGGTGGTGTACGACGACAAAATCTTATCTGAGAAATTAACTGGCGACGGAAGTAACATACGTACCAACCCCTCAGATTTCATCTGTCAAATAAATATGTAAACACTTTTTGTGCTTGTGTTATAAGATGATTTATCAAATGTACTTTGAGATGCATGTGTTGTTTTTGTAATGACTATAACCAGTGTTAATTGAGTGTGTGTGTTTTATCCCGCTATATGGTTTAGTCACATCTGACTTCTCATTTATTATGTAACTAAATAAAAAACATAAAGAGTAAACTGTACAAAGAGAGAAATAAGAAAACAAGAACCGAGTAGAGATAATGGTAGAACAGCTCAAGGATCCAAGTTTTGCTCTACAGAGTGGAGAGTAAACATAGAACTCGAAAACCCCTTTCGTATCCCTTTTATTTGTAGACCCATTTTATTTTCTGTAAAGCGAGTTACAGTTCTGTCTCTTTGTCAAAAATGTCCCAGCCATCTTCTAGGAGCTCCTTACGTTCGTCTTTTCCTTCCTCAACCGAAACCTTTTGGCTCTTGTTGTTGCCTGAGGCTTCTTCAGGTGTTTCATAAGATAGCTCAAGAGGCCTCTCAAGCAATAAGCTCTTCATGGATGATCCAGAAGAAGCCAGTTTACAACTCGTTTGGCTTGAGGTGATTGATTGGCTCAATGGCACTCGGTTGTCAAATTTCTCTTTCAAGATTCGGATGTCTTGACATATCACAGAGATTTCTCCTCTGTTCAAGGGACCAAAGACAAGTTACGTTCAATTTGCAGACAAAAATATATGTCAACAGATCTATGGGTCTGAACATTAATCTATACATGGAAGCTATGAATGTAAACTATTAGTCATGAGTAAAGACTTACTGTAATGAATCAACAATTCGACCACGATCCATAAGGAATTCTCGCAGCTGCAGACACATCACAAAGTATGTTAAGAAACTGTGTAACACTTCAAAATCATTCGTTAGTGGGGAAGCAATCAAACGGAAGTGATGTTACCTTGGAGTTTTCCTCTGCCTCCTTCTGTAGAAGCTTTGATTCTTGGACAACTTTCTCCATGATCGCTTCTTGTTCAGCAAGTGCCTTCCGTGCAGAACCTTCTTTTTCTTGCTTTTCTTGCTCAGCTGCATTCTTAATCTCAAGAGCTGCCGCTAGTCTCATTTCAAGGACTCCACGCATCTAAAAGTCAAATAAGAAACACAACCAGCTAATTTACAAAGTGTGTATTATTAAGCAAGGACTAATGGGAGCAAATCATCTAACGCATATGACTTGCACGGACCTCATCAAGAACAGACAGAGACTTGTCTCGTTCTTCTGATAAGTTTAGCAAGCGGTTTTCAAGCTCATTTACTTCCGTGTTCAAAATTGACCTCTCCCCATAAACTTCTCCAGCATCCTGTGACGTAGAAGAGAGTAAGATACTTTGGTCTCCATTAAAAGTTTAAGCACATTAGCAAACACGTATTATCATATTTATAAGTAAACTGAAGTCACCATGTCATTTCCCTCCTTGGCATGTGCCAGAATCTTCTTCAGATCCTCAACCTTTTTAAGAGTCTCGAAGCCTCCTCTAGTAGCATCTTCCTTCACCTTTTCTGCATCCTTCTCTTGAAGTTCAACTTCTCTCATCAGATTCATAATCGATTCCATCACAGCGAACAAAGTTTTCTGCACCATCATAAAATAAAAAGAAAAGAACGATATTATATAATGTCGTCAAGGAAACACTATTACACATAAAGCCCAAAACATACTAGTTATAGCACACCTTGTTGCTTTTGGCATCTTCAATGATCTGTTCAAGGTGATCAATCTTGCATCCTTGAGTTGATCTGCTAACAATAGAGCTAAAAGCACCATCCAGATCTGGATCACCATTTTCAACCTCCAAGGAACACTTAGATGTCAACTCTGCATCACTGTTTTCACCAGTCAATGAACCACTTGGATCTCCTCTTACATCATCTGAACGAGATGTTTTCTGTGCGACTTCGGAATTGTCTGCTGCAGGATAAACCAGCGTATGGTTTGAAACAGTGCTTGTGCTTGGCTCTGCTTGATCACAACCCTCCCCAAGATTGTTAGTCAATTTGGTTCCCGCCAGAGGGAAGGCAGGGGGGTCCGAGGAGACCACTCTAGACTCATCCCCGATCATTAATTTGCTCTGAATATCAAGATCACCATTTGGCATCACATTTGTCAACTCCTTAACTGGGACCCTGGTCTGATGGTCACTATCAAGAGCCAGAGGGACAGTTCCTGAAGAAGAAGAAGAAGCACCAGTCTCCGAATCAGTCAACACACGGTTGCGCATATCCACTACATTTCCAACAACCATTTCATCAGCATATACCCTCATGCATGTTAATTGAAAAGAGAAGGCTGCTAATCAATGTGGAACAATAAACTCGAACAGAACAAAAACTTTTTAAAAAGGAATAAGTACCTCTTCTGCCTGGCACCTTTCTTGGTGTCTTGTTCCCATGTTGTGTAGAAATATCAGGCAAATCAAACTTGGGAACAATCTCAGAAATAACAACAGCAGCAGCCTCATCAGCATCTTTTGGGTGCTCAATAGCAACAGCTTTTAAAATCCTTGAATCAATCTGCATTGTGTATAGTGTGGCCTCTAATCAGAATTAAAAAAAAGCACACAACGAACAATGATCTAGAATCTGGAACGTGAGATTCATCGCCTGGCGTATAAGGGTATTATATAATGAACTTCTTTCTTGTTACCATTACAAGACAAACAAGAAGTGCCTTCTTACTTTAAGTTTATGAAACACTCTTGTTTTCTATATAAAAACACGATCAAAGAAAGGAGATAAAAAAGGAGCTTTTTTGTTTACCTGTGGAAACAATTCGGTGAGAGATCGATAAACCATTTTGTAACCCATCAGTGACCTATTTGTAATCAATCTGCAAAAGAGAAACACTTAGTCATGGGTAACAATAGCTTAAACAGTTAAAAGGCACAAACTTTAGAATCAACAGAGAACACTAAAAGTAAAACCCTAATTTCAGAGAAAATAGAAGAATCGAAACAAATTACACAGAAGGGCATCGAAAGAGATCATAAAGAAGCAAGTTTTTGAAAAGAAGAATCTAAAAGACAGCAAAGAAGAATAAGATCACACGAGGGACGGACCTTCCCGAATAATCAGTCGAGGAGATTTTGACTGAGCAAAGGGAAGCGGAAAAGGCGCAATTTAGGTTGAGAATATATAATTAATTGTTTCTCGGAGAAGAAGAAAGAAGACCCAATCAATCAAATCAAGTATTGGAAGAGGTGAGGTGGCTAAGAAAACACAAAGGCTACTTTCGTTATTTTCTCCGAATCTTTAAGGGTATTTTGGTCAATTCCGTGAGATTAGACCGACGTGGAATTATTCTTGGCAGAGGCCCATCTTGAAACGGGTTTTGTCCCAAGTTCAATCACCTCAACTCTTCTTCCCAGCATCCGCTACTTTTTGTGAAATGATTTTGACATAATAATATGACATACCAAAAAAAATGATATAAATTAAAGTAAACTATGACGTAAACAATTAGATTTATTATTTAATTTAATTTTTGATAATTTTTTAAAATATGGTAATAAATTATATATTTTCATTATAATTTTTTTAAATATGATAATAACTGATATATCATCACTAAAATAAATACATTTAAATATAATATTAAATAAGATGATAATGTTTAAAAATCTTATTTTTGTCTATTTTTATAATTCTACGGTTTTTCATACTAAACAAAATTTTAAAAAATTTATACATTCTTTTTTATAAATAATATTTTTTTATTAACACTATTTGTTTTTTTGAATTTTAGAAATTCTGTTAAGTTTTATCTTTTATCTTTTGATAATTTTACGATTGTTATAATTTTCTTAATTTTATACAAATTTATTTAATCTATCTTAAACCAAAGAAATAAATGAAAATATATCTAAGATTATATTTTTAAATATATACATATATATTGTTAACTATAAATTAAAATAAATTATTTCTTTATTTTATATTAATTTTTAGTTTAACTAAATGAAAATTTATATTAAAATATTAAAGGGAATTTTCAAAAATATCACTTTACTTGTACCACTTTTCATTTTTACCTTCATTAAAGAGGTATTTTCAAAAATACCACTTTTTAAGAGACAATTTTTTTAAAAATTAATTAGAATCCTAAATTTTAAATTCCTAAATCCTAGCCCCACCCTACACCACCACTTAACTCTAAACCCTAAGTCTTAGATTAATTAACCCAAGGGTTATAAGTGTGTTTTCCCTCTTAAAAACAAAGGTAAAAGTGATTAAGGTATTTTTGAAAAGTTGTACAAGAAAAGTGGTATTTTTGACAATTTTTCAAATATTAATATAAATACAAAATCTAAAATATTAACCAAATTTTATTTTAAATTAAAAACATATTTTGCACATGGTGCATGAAAACACCGAGTTTGTAAAAAAAAATGGTAAGCTATCTATTACTTTGATTTATTTGGTCGTTTTTGAATTATAATATATATTAGAACTTGATCCTTGCGTCCGCGTGAGTATTGATTTTTACGTTTTTATACATTGATATTTATTTTTTATGATTAATGTTATATATTTTAGACATGTCGCCGTATAACTAATTGTATTCAAAAAACTCTGACTGAATCGGGTAATAAGATTACTTTTAATATAAATATCTGAATCCTTTTTTGATACATTGGTTATTTAGATATTTTTATGTTCTTACAAATCAGAATCAAAATCATTTAGACCCTTGAGGACACAACTCGAACTCCACACATAAATATATAATATCCAAGCGAGATCTAATTTCAAAACCCAAAAAATTGATCCCGAAATAAACAAATTGCACCTGAATGAGTACATGAATGTTCATACCTAATTGATTCAATTTTTTTTAAAAAAACTCTTTCTTTATGTTTGGCTAAAATAAGGGAAATAGAAAGAATTTTTTATTTAGGGGGTGTTAGTGGGAGTTAGATTTATATAGAGTTTGTTGATTCTAAAAGTTTATAGATTTGTTAAATTTAGAAAGAGTCGTAGAGAGTTTTTGTATATTATGAAAATCTATACAAACAAATTATTATAATGATTTTAAGAATCTAAGGGATATATGTAGTATTCTTCAAATCTTGTTTCATTAGTTAAAAGGTTATGAATGCAACTCCCAATAACACTTACTTTAGTGGATTTATAAAATTATTAAAATCTAAACTTTTTGAATAACAAATGACTTTATGTAGAATTATAAAATCATTATAAAAATAACATTAGATCTGATTGAGAATTTTAGAATATATAAACCAATAACACTAGACTCTAAGAATTTTAAAATTTATTATAAATATAATTATCCCTAACACCCCCTTAGTGAAATAGATATATGGAGTGAAACATTAAGTAACAATAAATCTAATACGTTTTAGTTATTTTGATTTAAATTATTATTTTGTTCACATACACTATGCATTTGAATTATGTGTTTGGCTATGAAATTAAGAGAAAATAAAATTTTAGTAAAACAAACTAAACCGAACTATTAATCATATGTAAAACCCGGTTATTTTACTTTTTGGTTTTTATAATTTGCATAAAGTTAATGTTGATTAACTAATAAATAAAAAATGCACTATTAATTTTATGGTAATATAATTAATGATTTGATGTATTGTTAAGATAAATATAATTAATGATGTGATGTATTGTTAATGTAATATAATTAATGAAATTACCAAAACGCACTATATTTCTTTTTTATAATGCTATCCATGTTTCCAAACAATTTTCATTTATATTGCAATTCATGTTTCCAAACAATCCACAAATGTATTTTAGTTTTATAAATATAAATCCACTAATGAGAATATTACAAGGTAAGATATTTTTGACTTAATATTTACATTTTAGATCATTTTGTTGCTATTGACACACTTTTTACTAACTAAACCCTTTATAAAACTCCACATTATCCACAGCTTAGTTAATTCCTAGTTATATTTTTTTTTTTTTTTTGTAACTGGCTTTCATTTAGATTTCTAGAACAAAATAAAACATACAAACCCATTAGGCTAGTGTTTAAGAGCCAAGGCCCAGTTGAAAGAAAAGAGAAAAACCATAAGCTAAATCTCATAGTGAACTATTAGTTGCCAGGCCAAAAAGAGCCCAAGTAGGTGTAGTAGAGGTGAAGCCCAAGTAGGTGTAGTAGAGGTGGTTAGCGGTTGGGGAAAGAGACTACTTTATTCGACGAAAGGAACGAGGAAACGAGATCGGAGAATCATCACAGTTTATGACAGATCCAGCCATCGTTGCATCATCTTGGAGGATAGTTGAGGGCTTGTATCACGAAAGCTCTGGATCTTATTCCTAATCTGACGATCAAGAAGGGGAAAAACTACTCCCACCGATCGGAAGTTACCTTTGTGAAGACGCGCGTTCCGTTCATTCCACAGCCAATAGAGAGCCGCCTCCCAAGCCATTAAAGTAAGTAGCCTAGCTGATTTCTCCGGCCGGTTCGTTTCTAGTTGAGTGATGGTTTGGTTCCATGATCGATTTGCAGAGATTCGACATCTTCTTGTTATTAGGCACCAAAGATTAAAGCTGTAGTTGCAGTGGAAGTAGAGATGATCCCTTGATTCCGCAGCTGAGTTACAGAGAAGACAAACGGGATCTACCTGAATCCCCCAACTCAGCATCCTGTCCCTTGTTGGAGAGCGATTTAACATCATGAGCCAAGCATTGAAAGCATGTCGAGGGATGGCATGAGGAAACCATACCAGAGCTGTCCAGCTTAGATTAGGAAGGTCTCCCCTTAATTCCTAGTTATATGCTAAGAGAATAATCTTTTGTCATAAAGTAGTTAACTCCACTTTAATAAATATATAAGAGAATAATATTTTGTCATAAAAAAATAAATAATAAAATATATATATAGTAGAATAGTGCCCGTGATTAGAAAAATGGCGAAGCCGTGAGTATTATGGACGTCATATCTTGTTTCATTTGTCAAAAGGCATGTGTGCTCTTTTCTATCTCCGCCACCATTCTCGTCGTCGTCGAAGTCATGACCCATAGTGGTAATTCCTAGAAGATCAAACAATAAAATTCTTATTTCCGTACTTTGACTTAGAAGAAGCTGATTTATGTAAATTATCGTACAGATGGATAGTAAAATTTATCTATACACGTGAGCAACATTGTTCGACCAAAATGTTGAAACCTGAAAATTTATATACTAGATTTGTAAATGTCTAATTGAGTAATGGCATTTCATGTTAAGGTGTACATGTGATATTAATGAACCAATGTACATAGGGATATTCGTGTACCAATGTACATGTGAATAAAATGACATTTGTAAACTCGTATATACGTGGTCCGTGTGAATGCATATGTCTATACGTACTAGAAACAGACACCTACCAAATTAATAAACTACGTATATAATAATGATGGAAAATATCATTTTACAGCAAAGCATGATTCAAAATTTTGACGGGAATATGAGATTTTTACAATTCTAGTAAGTATTGTGGTTTTGAAAAAAATACTTTTCGTTTATGTCGAAAATATTTATTTTCAATTTTAGCTATTATATGCGTTTTGATATTTTGACGGAATACATGTGGTTGTGCTTATTAGCGTAAAATTTCATTAGTGAAAAAGTGATTATATCAATTTGATGTACAATACATTTTTATGGTTTTGACAAGAAAAAATTATTTTGTGTTTGTAGAAAAAAAATCTGCAACTTTTGCTTGAACAGAAAACTAGAGTTCGACCCGCTCGCCCGAGCGGGTGTTTGAACTTTTTATAAAACATGGAATATTTGGGTTATTATTTTTTTTTGTGCGCCGACATTCGGGTTATCTTACTAAATCAATTTATATACCGTTTAATATAGTTTAACATCTACAATGTGAATGCTTTGAAAATAGATTTAATAATATTTTAGCATTTACACAGCCGGTTAGTTTTTATGATTTTGATATATTCCAGTAATCCACTGAATCAATTTAGTAGCCTAGTTATATACTTAATAATTTAAACTGAAGATTAAACACTGTTAAAACCAATCATGTATCCCGGTTTTTATTTCACACAGATTTGGTGATTCTTGTTATAATACATGTTGGGAAACCAGGTTAAACAATAATACATAATATTCTTCGGATCTTCATGAGTTTTGATTAGTAAATGAAATTTACGTGCCAGCCCAGCTTGAGTTCTTGAAATCTCTTTGGAATCTGTCTCATTCTTGACTTTCTTTATGTAATCAGTGTCTTGATACAAAATTCTGAAAGGAAAGGGAAGCTCAGTACCACATGGTTTAGAGTCACGATTTATAACTACCTTCTGTAAAAAAGACTTAAGTGGTATGGTCTTTGTAAACACCAACCCAGTCGTTTGTACAAAATGATTAACTTTTATAGAAATATTCAACAATCAGCTTCAAGTTTCCTGATAAGAAAGTATTGTCTCAGAAAATATCAAGCATACATCATACATGTCCAGAAATTGTATTATGTAAAGTTGGTTTTTCCAGAGGAAAAGTTGGGACTCTATCATTAAACCAGTTTTAATAGAAGAATAAGAAACTGCACCAAAGAAAAATGGCATACTTTCTAGCAGTCTCGTTGCCATGTTAGCAGCTCTCCGTAGCTAATAATACTTTCTTTCAAATTCCCCAATGGATGGATTTTCAAGAGAGCTACCGAAAACTACAAAATCAGAAAATCAGAAAAGTGAAACCTTTATTAATTGGGTTGATTGGTGTCACAGAAAAAAAAAACCTTTTCGTTTATATCAATAGTTTTCTTTGATAATTAAGTTATTTAACAAAAGGAAGAGTCTTATATTTATAATACCATAATCGATATGTCAGAATAATGTTTTAAAAGAAAGTAGAATTCAATCATAAGATTGAAATAATTTCCATCCACGAGCCTAGTATATAGGAAACGGATATTCCGGTTGTTCATTTAAGAATAGATATTGTATTTGAATGATTAAAATATTAATAAAAAATCCGACAAAAAAATTGTGTTACATGCCAAAAAAACAGTGGCATAAAGAGTAATATCAAACGTGAAGTAAGGGTTAAATCTAAAGTGTACTCCACTTTTAATAGATTAGATGAAAATTTGAAGTTTTAGCTAAAGGACGTATTTCTTCTTTTTTTAGAATTTTCGAAATACACGTGGTTGTGCTTACTAGCGTAAAATTTCATTAGTGAAAAAATGATTATATCAATTTGACGTACAAAGCATTTTTATGGTTTTAACAAGAAATTTTTATTTTGTGCTTGTAGAAAAACATCTGCAACTTTCGATACAACGGAAATGAAAATTTGAAATTTTAGCTAAAGAATGTATTTCTTCTTTTTTCTAGAATTTTTGATTTTTTTGGTTTCGACAAAAAAATGTGGTCGCATATTTTTTACTCTTTAAGTACTCAAATCTTTTTCAGATTTTTAGGTACTATTCGAATACTTCAAAGCTTTATTGGATACTAAATATTCTTACAGATAAAAAGAAAGGAAATGCGGAATAAGAAAGATATAGTAAATAATAAATATACTTTAAAGTAGAAAAGTCGTGGAAGCACCATAATCTAGTGGTTAGGGTTTAAAGCTTCTACATCCAGGTTTTTGGTTCAATTTCGAAGCAATGCAAAGCTTTTTGGCAGTTTCAGAGTACTGCAAGCAAATTCGTTCGTTGTGGTCGTTTGCTGCAGGGAGAGAATTTCCATCAAGAATGCCGTATATGGAGAATTCTCTGTTGATCCAAGTGTTTTGGGGAGAGCTTCACCGTGGAATCATTACTCGTGGAATTGTTCATAAATATCACATATGTTGCAAGTAGTTCATCATCATATGTAATAAAGTAGAAATTATATGATGATATAATTGGTGATTTACCCTATGTTAAAAAGTAGAAAAGACAACTGTTATATTCTTAAGTAAATAAAAAGAAAAGAAAATGGAGAATACACGAAGAGGATTACTGATAATAGTTATCAATATTCAACACTCTATTTTATATATTTTCACACTCCACATCACATACCCAATCAATTTGTGATTTATGTTATTTTTGATTCCCGTCACTTTTACAAGCGTGAGACTTATATGCCACGCCTTCCAATCCAAAGATATTCCCGGTCTCGAGTGTCTACACCAATATGGATTATCTCTTCTAGCGGAAAGCAATATTGAAGATCCAGAGCTGGATAGAGATCCTTATATTTCGATAATTTGGTATCTCTAAAAAGCTTGGAACAATAAATTATTCAAAGAAACTGACATGGACCCACTAGAGATGATCATACATGCAGTTAAAGAAGGTTAATTTTGGTTCTCAGCAAATGAAGCAGCTACTATCGCGGCATAACCACCAAATATTATTGATTCACAAGTTGTATACTTACAAAACATTTGTTTGGTTCTGCATCGCAATTTAATGGTTGTGGATGGGTTGGAAAGACAAATATGAAAAAAATCTAAATTACGGGTACAAGAAACCAAAAAAAGAGGGTCCTCTTTGCATTCAGAGCTAAAAGCACTTTGTTGAGTAACAAAAAACATGTAATGTCATTCTACCTGTCTGAACTTTGCATCAAACTTCAATGATTTTATCACCATGATTAGGAACCTCATGGTGTCTAATCTTCTCAACTGAGATGAACGAGATAGCTGCGATACAAAGAAGATTTCAATCCTTCAAAATTTTCAATATTCCTTGAGGCCAGAATGTAATAGATGATGCAATCGTATCTTAGCTTAAATAAACTGATGAAAGCAGATTACCTTGGAATTAAGAAGCCACATATCGACGCCCATCAACCGACCCCCTTTCTTGACATTACGCTTCTCCCAAAAATAGAGTAGTCTTGTGTGAAAAACTTCTTGACAGTGGCCGACCTTCAAATCGGAGGCGTGGATCTTTGAATTTGCCATTGTGTAAAAGCTTGTGTGAGAATTTCAGTGATTTCTCTCCGGGGAAAAGCATATGAACTGGAGAAAACAATCGGGAGATTTTTATATATTGTGCATAAAACGATCCAAAAACGATTTAAACTTTCATTTAAGAAGGGATAGTGGGACTAGTGAATTTTTGTCAATGAATGATATAACTCTGAGATGTTATGTTACAACATCTATGGAGTGGAATCAGAATAGAAGGATTTTCCTTTTCCAAAACCTAAGTTTGAAGCAGGAAAAAGATGATTCTGATGATTTTTGTGACAAACAAAGTCCAAAAGAATATATCTTCATAGACCATAATCTATGGAACCCAAAAGATGGATATATCCTGCAAAGTAATGAAGCCCAAATATATTAATGTATAGTCAATTTATTTCTATTTAGAACACTTAAGAAGCCCAATTGAATCACTTAGACTACATACAGTGACCATGTTGAATTAGTATTTCAACTATTGAATAGGCACATTGGGGGTGATAAATAATTGAACAAGAAGATGTATATTGAATCTTGTTAAATTTATTAAACACGTTAAATTTATTCAACATGTTTAAAGAACAAAAGATGAGACCCACATAATTGTTTTGGCTCATTTCGAGCCACACAAAATCAAAGAGGTTATCAATTTTTTGTGTGTGTTTTAGGCACTAAAATAATCTATATATATAAAGAAAAGTTTGTCTCTCTTCTCATGGTGACACCTCATCAATTAAGTCTCTATAAACTTGACACATAAGCATATTTTTTAAGTATTAATAAATAGTCCTAAATTTTTTAAATTATTATTATTTAAACTAAATATATTTACACAATATTAGATAGTCCAGAAATATTTATAATTAAAGCTAATTAAACACAAATCAGTTTTAGATTTTAAATTATAAAAAATTATTTTAACATAATTTAACATATGATAATATTTATAATTTTAGCTATATAAATGTATTTACAATTTTAAATTGTCAAGAAATTAATTATTTGTTGATAAATATTATTATCTATAGTTACATGTACATTATTTTACTATTTTTTTAGTATTATCATATATATATAATACAATATGAAATAGTTCATAAATATTTATAATTAAAGAAAATTAAAAAAATCAATTGTAATTTTAAATTATAAATAATTATTTGACATAATTTAACAGAAGATATTTAAAATTTTGGTTATACAAATATACTTACAATTTAAAATTTTCAAGAATTTATATTATTTTGAAATGTTATTATCTACAGTTACATATATGCTACTTTAGTATTTGTTTTAATATATATAAATTGATTTTAAATAAATATTAAAAATTATACATAATTTCTATTTTTAAAACATGTAAATAAACTGAAAAGAACATGAACAGTCATACATAAGTTTTAATTTAGATACATGTAATTAAACTAAAATTAATACGAACAGTCATTATCATTTTGTATCATAAATAAAAACAACATAATTTATTATTAATAATAATTAATAAATTAGTTCTGATAATATATTTATGGCAATCTGTAAGTTTTATCTTTTTAAAAGCTTAATGATACGTTTAGCATTATATATACATAATTAATGTTAAGTACTATCAGAATATTAATAAATAAAATAAAACTATCAAAATTTAATGATAAGATATAGTAATTTGTTATATATTATCAATAAATTCTCTTTAATAACTTCGAATAACGTGGTTTACTTTCAAATTAATTATAATAATTTATGCTAAATTCAAAAAAACATGTATATTTATAAATATTAACAATTAGTATTAGGTTTTGAAGTTGCATACCTAATTTGAAATAATGATAAAATATTAAAAAGGTAAACTCCACTTTCAAACCTATCAAATAGAAAAAGAGGAAGCTGGGTTCTGAAAGGACAGAACCGTTAGCACGAAAGTAGAAAGACTCCTTAAAGCATGGTCAATCAAATTTTAAAATACGTGTAACTAAAGACACATATTTGTACAGACCAATACGAGAAGATATAAATTTACAAGATACATTTTGTAAACTATTCAAATTCTTATTCTCTAAATAATTTGAAATGTAATGTCTTTGTAAGTATAGTCGTTTTTTCCCACAATTATTATCTTTAAACTTTTAGTTTGCTTGATTTCAGCTTTGTTTTCATTACTAAGAAATATAAAGTTGTTTATATTAGTTAACCAAAAAATAGTTATTTTACTAATTAACGATTATATATATATATATATAACATTTTTTATCATTCTTCCTTCCTCCATGTCATCAAATAGATTAAGGACAAGACGACAAGTTGCAGTTAAATTTCTTTTCATCACTGAATGTTAGTTTCATGAACTTTAATATTCTTTATATAGAGAGCGGACAAGTTTGACCAGAAATACTCAAAACCTATTATGTTATATAAAACGAAAAGTATCAACAATTACTCTTGGCCCATTAAATTGAAAGTCCAACAAAGACCATCATAAAGCCTTCACTTTTGGTTTTTCCCTTCCTCCCAAATCCAAGATTATACTATAGATATGTTAGTTTCATTTTAATCATTGTAAACAAAATGATATACAAAAATAAAGATAAATACATATAATATAACTAAAATTTTTGAACTAGAAAAAGTTTGAAAAACATTATAAAAAATATTTAATACACACATAATAAAAAAAGATATTTAAGCTAAAAATAAGTGTTAAAATAATGAAAATATTTCTTTTGCAACAAATAAATTTAAGAAAATAATGATAAATTTAAAGGATACAAATGATAGACAAAACGACAAAACAATTATGAAATCTCGCGCAATGACACGTCACTAAATAATTTCTCTCCTTACAACATGTAAGCAGGTTTAAGCTTGAATATATTGATTTCATTTGATTCTTTGTAAATGGACTATATAGATGATCTCAAACACTAAAGTTTAATTACAGTTGCACTAGCAAATATATTAAACAAAAGTCCTAATAGGTCATTTGAAAAACTTCACTTACTTTTATCGAGAGACAGTAAAGTAATTTTTGTGACTTATTTATATAACTAACGAAAATAAACGTTGAGAGAAAGTAAATAGTTATATTTTAAAATATTCTATTATAGTTAAGCAAGTATATAATTTCTAAAATGAATAGTAAAATGAATAGTTAAAAATGTTGTAAACTAATTAAACACATTATTGCTATTGTAAATAAAAGTAAATTAAATACTTAAAATAAAATTGATTAGTAGTTTATTTAATTGCCTGCCCGTAGGGCGGGTTTATCCTAGTTTGATAAATACAAGTGTCACTACATTTATAGTTGTCAGATTTCATAGATTTTTATTTCACTTTAGTTTTAAAATCAATTATATTATACCAAATAATATATTTTTATAAAATAAATTATATCAAAATTTATAAATTTTCATACTCTATAAATATAGACTTGATTAATTGGATTTGGACATAGAAAAAAAATCATTTTTAATATAATATTGTTATTATTCTCTTTTGTATCAAATGAATCAAAACAGTAGTCTTTAAGATCATTAATATTTCATTTTAATATATAAAAAATCTAATTTGATTCTTCCAATTATCAAAATCCCAACAATAGCAATGTCAAAACCGATATTTCAACAAAAACCAAAATGTACCAAATTTTGGTTTTCCACTAAATTTTCCTATGAATTCATATGTTCCAAACTATCGACCATACTATGAATCAGTGATGCCATATTCATTTCAACAATCTCTTAATTCTTCTAGTTTCATGGGTAATGAAAATGTTCTAAATGTTGGAAAACCTCTTGGAGGCATAAGTGGTGTTGATGAATTTACTCCCAATGCAGAGGAGTCATCCTACTCACCGGAAAAGCCCCAAATGGACTACTACCAAAATTGGGTGTTGCTAGGTGGGTGGATTATCTATGGAATGAACATCTTTGTTGGCATAAACCAAATAAGTGAGTCATATTGGGAACAAATTTCTGAGTAGTGTAACAAACATTGCTCATGCGATCCTTCTCGTGATGGAGCTTTGTGCAAGAACCATTATAACTACATGAAAAAATATTGGGCAAATGAATTGGTGCTTATGATAATGCTAAATGTCTGCTTCAAAGCGGGTGGTCAGCGAATGATGTTTTAGCTAAAGCGCACGAACTAAACTCAAATGGTAAGAATGAACATCTCAACATAACATCATAGTGGCTCATTGTCCGTGATCAGCCACGCTATGGTTGTCAAGTAGGAGGAAACACTGGCTTTGGAAGTAGTGGATCTAAGAAAGTCCATGAGAGTGATGCAAGTGACTCAAATTCTATAGGATCTAGTGTATGTCCAATGGGAAGGATTTCATCTGAAAAAGGTAAGAAAACAATAAAGGCGCAGCCTTGAAATTGGACAATGAAAAAATGGAATTATGCAAGAAGAAGCAAACCAATTGATGAAAGAAAAGACTCAAATAAAAAATGAAGATGTTTTTGAAGTTAAGTGAAAAAGAGAATCGCGATAATTAGAGTAAGGAATTATTTGAGAAGTTGACCCACTATTTATTTGGAAACTAGTAAACCGATGTTCTTTAATAATGTGGGTTTGTTTCTTTATGCTTTAACAATATGTTTTTGTTCTATATGTTTAATAATGAAAGTTTACTTCTTTATGCTTTAATAATGTATGTTTATTATTTTCTTTAATCATGTGTTTTTTTTTAATTATTTCGATGCAATCCATGATTGTTGGTGCAAATCAAAAGCTAATGTCTCTTTATGATTTAACAATAAATATTTGTCTTTTTTTTCTTTAATGTGTATGTATGTTTCTACTTTAATAATTTTATTTGTATTTAATATGTGACTTTCAAATTTTATAGGAGAATTTAATCGTAATCTACCATTTATGTGAATCTAATGTTTTGGTAGGAGTACCTCTATTTCAACCACTCAATTTCTTATAAATGGGAACTCATTTTTCACATATGTACCACACAACACAAATTTTATCTTACTAAAAAAATCAATGAATCCATCATTTTTTTTGGTTTTGAAACTTTTGAAAAACAGTGTGAGACTGAAAAGAGGTATATTGTAAACTAGTTTAGAGAGCGTAGAAAAAATATTGAGAAAGAATATGCATCCCATAGTTAAATAAAATGTTTCAAGAGATCATGTAGCAGCGAATCAAAAGCTCATCGATGGCTATTTTGCCAATCAACCTACATATGATGAAGCAATGTTTGATATGCGATTCCGGATGCAAAAACATGTATTTCTTCGGATCGTTGGGGAACTATCAAGCTGATAACTACTTCACCCAGCGAGTTAATGCAACAAATAAAGAAGGTATATCTCTAATAGCAAAATTGTCATGTGAATATTAGTGTATGATATCGCTGCCAATGCGGTCGACGAATATATCAAAATAGGAAGTACTATAACGTTGAAGTGTTTGTGTCGATTCTGTGAAAGAATAAAACAATAGTTTGAGTAAGTCTATCTCAAAGCTCCAACTCAAGATGACTTGCAAATAATTCTGCATGTTAGTGAAATATGAGGTTTTCAAGGATGATCGGAAATATTGATTGCATGCATTAGGAAATGAAAACTTGTTCGACGGTGTGAGAATGTAAATTTACTAGGAAGATAAGGGAACCACCATTGTTATAATTGAAGCAGTTGCATATCATGATTTATGGATTTGACATGCATTTTTAGGATGTTCGAGCACATTAAACGATATAAATGTTCTAGATCGTTTGTTGGTGTTTGATGATGTTGAACAAGGAAATACATCAAGAATGAATTATTTGTGAACCAACGTTTGTATGACATGGCATACTATCTGATTGATGGTATTTATCATTTTTATCCAATTTTCGTAAAATCAATATGACTTTTTCAAAGTTAACCATACATCTTATTTACAAAATATCAAGAAAAATATCGAAAGAACGTCGAACGTGTATTTGGAGTGTTACATGCTTGATTTAAAATCATTCGTGAACCAGCTCGCATGTGGGACATATCTGATATCATGCATAATTCATGATTTTCATCTTGCATTTTGTGTATAAATTGATCATTTGCACTAGTGTTTAGGTTCATATAGGTTGCATTGCATTGCATTTGCATATTTTAAGGTTTGGAGAAGTGCAAGTGAAGTTTTGAAGCCAAAAGAGACATGAAACATTCAAAATGATGAAAAATGGGGTGATGTCGAAGTAACACCGCGGGCACGCCGCGGCATACGGAGGCCGCGGCGAGAAGACGAGTACCGCGGGCATGTAGCCGCGGGTGAAGGCTGGTCGCGGCCATCATACGACGAGATCGGGCAGTGCAACGCCGCGGACAAGGCCGCGGCATACGAAGGGCGCGGCCGTTGGTCGACGAAATGGACAGGGATTCGCCGCGGGCGACGCCGCGGCATACGCAGGCCGCAGCCAAAAGAAGAACTGCCACGGGCACCACCGCGGCAAAAGAAGGGCGCGGCCAGTTGTTTTTAACAATTTGATTTCGGTTTATTCTGGTTTAATCATGGTTTGTGATTGAACCAGTTCGAGTTTTAGCTTCATATAAATAATTCTAAGACCTAATTTTAGGGGATATCTTGTTTTCTATCTAATCACAAGACTATTTTGGTGAAAGTTGGAGACTTTAATCTATTCTCATCTTGTTTCTTGTGTATTAAGAGTGGATTTTGCTTTGTAATCATGTTTAACCTTGAATCAACAATGGTTTTAAGGGTTTTAATGAACATTGGTGAGTAAACTCCTATTGGATCTATGGGCTAGGATGATTATGGTCGTTAAGTGAAGAGTTAAGGTGTTTGGTAATAGATTTACATGTTTCCTTGCTATTTGAGTGTTCTTAATGCTAGATTAGTCTTGATCACACTAAGCTAGATCTATAGACATTTTGTGCACCACAAGTGTTTGATAAAATGTCTGAACCAACTTGAATATGCTCTAGCTTGATTAGCCAAAGAGATTTGATGCTAGGATTGCTAGATGGTTAATAGACTTGTTCATAATGCTTGCTTGAATGAGTTAAACCAATGAGAATTGATGTTTAGCTCATGATTGCAAAAGAGTTTTTGTCTTGAGAAAGAATTGATCTTTAATGGTGATCTAGACTTAGGACAACTATTGATTGATAAGTTTACCACCTTAACTTGAATCTTAACCACTTGAACTCAATATCCTAACCCCATGGATCCTATCTTATAGATTGAATCAAGTTCTTAGTTATTGCTTGTTTGTTCTTGTTACTAGAAACTATTCATTTATCTAAATCTTGATTACACTTAGATTTAGCATACACTTGTATTCTCATTGCATCATGGTCACTTAGGATTGGATTGACACTCATCTATATTACTTTTATCTAGGATTCAAAAAAGTCCTTATCAAATTTGGTGTTGTTGACAGTTCTAAGTTGATTTTGACAGTGGGATTTAGTCAGCTTGAGACTAAGTCTTGGTCTCTTTTATTTGATTACTGACACTCTTTCTTCATTACTCTTTGCATCATAGGTGTATGAACTTGAGGAGTAGAGGACCAACAGACCTTGTTCCAAAAGTAGATAACATCAGAGCTTTAGAAAGAGAATTGACAAGAAAGAGAAGAGAAGAGAGTGGTTCACTTTGGATAGAATGGGGTTAGACATGGAAGAAGAACATCATGACCCTCATCAAGAAGATGTCTATGGAGCTGACAAACATAGACAACAACCTCAAGGAGTTCCTCAAAGGAGAGCTCAAGATGGAAATGGCCAAGGAGCTGCAAACCTTAGGCCACAACACCCTCCACGCCAAGCTAGAGCGATTGGCACTTATGACCAGCCTAACATCCATGGGACTAGGGCAGGCATTCGAGCACCAGCTGTGGAGAACAACAACTTTGAGATCAAATCCAGTTTGATCAACATGATCCAAGGTAACAAGTACCATGGTCTCCCTTCGAGGATCCCCTAGACCACCTTGATAACTTTGACAAGTTGTGTGGAACAACCAAGATCAATGGTGTTTCAGAGGATGCTTTCAAACTGAGATTGTTTCCCTTCTCCTTGGGAGACAAAGCACACTTATGGGAGAAGAGTCTACCAAGGGATTCTGTTGAAACATGGGAGGAATGCAAAAGAGTTTTTCTTAACAAGTTCTTCTCCACTTCAAGAACGGCTAAGTTGAGAAATGAGATATCTGGTTTTCACCAAAAGAATCTAGAGATTTTTCTGAGGCATGGGAGAGGTTCAAGAGCTACTTAACATAGTGCCTTCACCATGGTTTCACTCATGAGAGTCTACTAAGCACTTTTTACAGAGGAGCTTTGCCTAAGTTTCGAACTATGTTAGACACAGCCAGCAATGGTTTCTTCTTGGGAAGAACATCTCAAGATGGCATGGAACTTATTGAGAATATGGCACAAAGTGACTCTATGTACAATGATTAATGTGATAGGAAAAACCGAGGTGGAGGTGGTGAGGACTCCCACACAATGAAGGAGCTGAAGTCTCTTCAGGACAAGTTAGACATGCTCCTCTTAGATAGAGCAAACCAAGAGAAGGTGAACTTTGTTGGCAAGCAAGGTCAAGAAGAAGCTTTGAAAGTTAATGGGGTTGAGGGTTTGGAAGAAGAACAAGATTTGTGTTTCATTAATGCTAATGGTCAATGGTACAAGAAGGAGCCCAACTTTCACTACTAATACCCATACCAAAACAAACTCCAATACCCAAACAACTACCAACAAAAACCATCTTATAACAACCAGCAAAGTGGATACCCACCCAAACAACCATATCCTCCAGGTTTCCCCTCTAAAGAAAATCAGTCTACTCATGCACAAGGAAGCTCTTCACAACCTCAGCCTAGAGATACAAGTGTGGAATCTATGTTTAAACATCTCCTAGAATCTCAAGCAAGAAATGAGAAAACTATTGGGGATGAGCTGAAGAACATCCACACAAAGATTGATGAGAGCTACAATGAGCTCAACAAAAAGTTCAAGGCATTATAGAATCAGTTTGCCTCTATGAGTTCAAGCTCCAAGCGCCCAATGGAATCATTACAAGAGAAATCAGAGCAGAACCCCAAAGAGTATTGCAATGCCATCCTCTCTAATGATGTTTTTGAGATTGTATTGAGTGATCATGAGAAAGAGGTGGATGAGATTGAAAGACTCTTGTATGGAATTGAGATTGAACATGTTGGGAAACAGATTGTAGCCAAGGATAAAGCGAAGATTGTGGGGAGGGTTCAACACAAGGTTGTAGAGAGAGTTGAGATACAAGTTGTAGACAAGGTTGAGGGAAAGGTTGTGCAACCATCTGAACACAAGGCTGAAAAACCGGTTAATAGGGAAGCTGTCCAGCAGTTGAAAGAGGTTGAGCTAGAAGAAACTCATAAGGTTGAGCAATCCCCTTATGATAAGCTCCCATTTCCACAAAGGTTCCTCACTAAAGCTCAAAAGAAAGTGATTTCCAAGTTCAGAAAAGATATGTGTGAGATAGGAGTCAAGCTTCCAGAGATCTCAAATATGCGTGATGCTCATGTCCAAATGATGATGATCAAGGACATTCTAGCTCACAAAGAAGAAGTAGGAGAGCTTCTAGACATCTCCACATCAAGCCTTGATCCACAAATCTCACCAAAGTCACTTCCTAAGCTTCAAGACCAAGGGAAGTTCACATTGCCATGCTCTCTTGGTGAATTCACACTTGATGATGCTCTTGTTGATTCTGGTGCAAGTGTGAATGTGATCTCATTGGATATGGTGAAGAGCTTGGGGATTAAAAACATGGAGACTACCACTTCTTCACTTATGTTTGGGGATTCTTCTTCTACAACCTCCATTGGTCTCATCAAGGACTTTCCTTTGAAAATTGGAACATGCACCATTTCAATAGAACTCAATGTTTTGGATATGATAACTAAGAGGAGAGTACCATTGATATTAGGCACACCTTTTCTTGCTACTTTTGGTGCTTGCATTGATTTTCCTAACAAGAGGGTGATTCTCCACATTGTCAACAAAGCTATATCTTACCCAATCAAGTCTCCAATAATGAATGTTGAGTATTGTGGAACCATCACTTGTGGAGAACCTTCCATTGAGAAGATGAAGGATGAAGTGGTTGTTCGTGGAAAAGAAGGTCTTGCTGAGCATTTGGAAAATGCTCAAAGGGAGGAGGTGAGTAGAGCCACTATGGCTACTCATGGAAAGAAGAAGAAGATTAAAGAACCTCAATCTCCACCTCTTGATAAACTTCCACACACTCTCACTCTTCATCCAATGAAGCTTGAGGATGGAACTATTGAGTACAAGATCAAGTGTAAGGGAATGTCCAAAACATTCTCAAGTGCAAAGGCAATCATAACTCCTCAGCTCCAAGATGATCTAGCCAAGCTTCAAGATCTCTTTTCTCAAGTCCTCACCATCACTCTTGAAGGTGGAAAGGATCATCCTTCTCATTAGCCAAGTGAAAAGGTAGTCAAGCTATAGACTTAAAACAAGCTCACTTGGGAGGAAGTCCCATGCTATCCTTGTATATACTCTTGATTGTTCTTTATTTTTAGGTTGTTTAATAAATGTGGTTGAGTTTTTCAGGTTGAGTTTAGCACTAGAGGAGAGAAGAAAGACGGTGAAGCACCTGAGCCTATTGGTATACATCCCGCATCAGCCTCCTCTAGTCGCTATGAATCATTTCAGTTCCTTTCACCGACTCTAGACACCCACTACCATACTCCAATCTCCACTTGAGGTACTACTCCAAGCTTTCCTTGTATATACCACTTTTCTTTTGCTTTTGTCATATTTTCGGTATCTCCCTTTCTCTTAGTCACACAGAGACTGTGTGATTTAAGTTTGGGGGAAGTACCAAGTATCTAATCATGTTTATTTTGATAAATTTCACACTTTAGTCTTGCATTGTGTATAGTTATTTGCATTAAAAAGCATCAAAAAAATTTTTAAAAAAAATCAAAAGCAACAAAAACAAGCATCTAGTTGCATCATTTGCATCTTTAGGATCGAGTCTAGAAGCATATAGATTGCATTAATTCATTGGGAGCAAAGCTTGTAAAGAACTCATGCAAAGAACTCAATGTGGCACCCTTCTCAATCATGATAAGTAGCTTGAGCATCTTTTTGAAGAACTTGTACACTTCGAGCCTTGAAAAATCCTCTTGAAACTTGTTTGATTGATGAAGCTTGCTTGTCCTTGAACCCAACTCCAATCTTACTTGAGTTAATGAACCTAATCTATATTGCTTATGAGCTTTATTGTGCTTGATCATGGTTACCTCACACACACTTGAGTTAGTCTTACTCATTTCTACCAATCTTTGGCAACTCAAGTGGCCATCTTTCTTTTGGATGGTTCTCCACACCCTTAACCCTACCTTCCTTTAAAGCCATTACTAATTTGTTGAGTGAGATCTCTTATGAAAGCTTGATATGTGCATAATGTTGCGAGTATTGGGAACGACAATGGTTGGTCCTCATTACTTGTTAGCTTTAGGATCTCAAGATCGTCTAGCTCATAGGATGGGAAGGTAGTATTGAGTGCTTTATCTTGAAGGGTTGAGAGAGAAGTGAGTTAAAAGAGTGAACTCAAGAGTCTAAAGAAAAGATAAGATAGGGATTCAAAAAAATGAAATATTAGTTCAAAGAGTGTCAAAAGAAAGAGAACCCCCTAAGAAAAAAAAGAGATTGAAAAGAGTGGGGAAAGAAAAGAAAGAAAAGAGCTAGAGCTAAGAAGATAATGAAAGAATCCCTAGTAAAAAAAGAAATTAAGAGTTCTAAAGGTGAGAGTGTTCTTGAATGTTCTTGGAGTCTTTGGGCGAGAGAAAAGGATTTTGGCATTGGGAATCAAGGGTAGAAACTTCTTGTGTCTAGGAAATGGGTAGAACAATGAAGATTGAGCATTGTATGCATGAAATGTTCTCTTTCTTAGATATATTATGCATAATGTCAAGTTACTTGTTCTTGAGAGTAAGCCACAAAAAAAATAATAAATAAATAAATAAATGTGATAAACCTCTCGCTTCAACACAAGTTCAAGCCTTGTTCTCACCAAGCCAAATGATTATAACCAATTGCCCATTTGCAAGAGTGCACTTTGATTATTATCTAATGAATGTGAGAGTCGGTTGATTGGCTTGCTTGTGGAATCTTGATGATAAGTGTAGAGAGTCAAGGAGTTGAGATAGGCCTTGAGAAGTTACAGTTTGATAGGATGTTATGCTCTTGATATTTGGTATGATTTTGTAAGGATGTCACATTGATGACTTTGAAGGGTTTCTATTGGTTTTAAGCTCCCATATTCAAACCTCTCCTCCTTGAGTTCTTGAAAGTTTACTTGTGAACAAGTAAGGAACAAGTTTGGGGGAGTTGATATCTTTCATAATTCATGGTTTTAATCTTGTATTTTGTGTATAAATTAATCATTTGCACTAGTGTTTAGGTTCATATAGGTTTCATTGCATTGCGTTTGCAATATTTTCATGTTTGAAGAAGTGCAAATGAAGTTTTGGAGCCAAAATAGTCATGAAACATTCAAAATGATGAAAAATGGGGTGCTGTCGAAGTAACAGCGCGGGCACGCCGCGACATACGGAGGCCGCGGCGAGAAGACGAGCATCGCGGGCATGTAGCCACGGGTGAAGGCTGGCCGCGGCCATCATACGACGAGATCGGGCAGTGCAACGCCGCGGACAAGGCCGCGGCATAAGGAGGGCGCGGCCGTTGGTCGACAAAATGGACAGGGATTCGCCGCGGGCGACGCCGCGGCATACGCAAGACGCAGCCAAAAGAAGAACTGCCACATGCACTGCCACGGCAAAAGAAGGGCGCAACCAGTTGTTTTTAACAATTTGATTTTGGTTTATTTTGGTTTAATCATGGTGTGTGATTGAACCAGTTCGAGTTTTAGCTTCATATAGATAAATTCTAAGACCTAATTTTAGGGAGATATCTTGTTTTCTATCGAATCACAAGACTATTTTGGTGAAAGTTGGAGACTTTAATCTATTCTCATCTTGTTTCTTGTGTATTAAGGTGGATTTTGCTTCCTAATCATGTTTAACCTTGAATCAACCATGGTTTTAAGGGTTTTCATGAACATTAATGAGTAGACTCCTATTGGATCTATGGGTTAGGATGATTAGGGTGGTTAAGTGAAGAGTTAAGGTGTTTGGTAGTAGATTTACATGTTTCCTTGCTATTTGAGTGTTCTTATTGCTAGATTAGTCTTTATCACACTAAGCTAGATCTATAGACATTTTGTGCACCACAAGTGTTTGATAAAATATCTGAACCAACTTGAATATGCTCTAGCTTGATTAGCCAAAGAGATTTGATGCTAGGATTGCTAGATGGTTAATAGACTTGTTCATAATGCTTGCTTGAATGAGTTAAACCAATGAGAATTGATGTTTAGCTCATGATTGCAAAAGAGTTTTTGTCTTGAGAAAGAATTGATCTTTAATGGTGATCTAGACTTAGGACAACTATTGATTGATAAGCTTGCCACCTTAACTTGAATCTTAACCACTTGAACTCAATATCCTAACCCCATGGATCCTATCTTTTAGATTGAATCAAGTTCTTAGTTATTGCTTGTTTGTTCTTGTTACTAGAAACTATTCATTTATCTAAATCTTGATTACACTTAGATTTAGCATACACTTGTATTCTCATTGCATCATGGTCACTTAGGATTGGATTGACACACATCTATACTACTTTGATCTAGGATTCAAAAAATTCCTTATCAATATCCGGTTTGGCTATTATCATGCGGTCATGCAATTGAGGATGTACGAGGTACATGTGCATGTTAATCTGAATTACGTAATTCAAATATAAATTACAAATTGCAAGCATATCTACTTAAACACATATGGCAAAATTAAGAATGTTCAATGATTAAAAAACTTTAAACTTTTGTAGTTTTGTGTGTGATTTAAAAGTTCTCTTGTTTGAATTGAATCTATTGTACCAATAAAATTTTGCTTTTCTTGTGTTGAGTTTTATAATGTGTAATATTTGTTGGGGAATTTACCAAAATATAGCAAAAAAACACCATTTTTGTCCATTTGGTATAAATTTTATTGTGTCTCTTTTTTCCTAAATTGCACATTCCATTTTTTTAAAACTTATTGAGAAAAATAGTTTCATGAATCAAAAAACATATTTTAAATATTAAAAATTGATAAAATTCTCATAAGCACATACTGATATTTTTTTTGTTTTGTAAAACTTATTAATTAAAAATTAAAAATTATGTTTTACGACAAAGAAAAAATTGATTTCTAGGTAAAACATGTTATTCTACGTCTACAAGAATTGAAATCTACTTTTTGTTAAATTCTAAATAAGAGGAATGTGAAGTCTAGACATTGTAAAGCTATCTATAATGTTTTCAGAATTCAAGTTATACTTTTATATTTATTTCTAAAGCCATTAGAATACAAAATCTAAAGAGTACTCATATGTCTACATTTAGTAGAAACTGCTTATAGACAAATGGTCTTCTATCTACTAGTGTAGAACATACATTCTACGATAAGGATTAGCCCCAAATCCAAAAAGAAGGAAATTTCAGTTAAAAATATTTTTGAAATATTTTTAAAATATCTAGATTCCTAAAACGTGCATAGGCAATTTTGCTTGCCCAAAACTCACAAAGAAATCGTTTCCTCTTGTTCTTATCAAACCATAACTTTTCCATTGTTTTCTTATGATTTTCACGACTCTTCTTCTAATACGATGCATATCTATACATCATGTGGTGTATTGGAATTTGGTGCAACTACTGGATAGGTATTTTCGGCTAATGAGAAAGGGGATATGTTACTATTATTGAAATCGAGTTTTACCTTAAAGGATTTAAAGTTACTGGTTATGGAGGATTTTGGTATCGAATAAGGTATCTTAGCCGATTTGAAGTTGAGCTATCTACCTACTTAGTTGATTAATACAACAACATGTCCACCAAGAAGAAGATGTTATCGATTATGATGCTGAAACCATGCCATCTGAAAAAGATATCAGAACCGTTGTGTCAAAGTTTTCTTTACTCTAATTTGTTAAGAAGGGTCAAATTTTGCAGACAAAATCTTTGTTAAAGGGGACCTTCAAGATATGTGCAATGAAGAATAACTTTGACTATCATGTTATCAAATCAGAAAGGCAACTTTGGTATATTAGATGGACATATAACAGATGCAATTGGGGTGTTAAAGCTGATAGTTTGAAGGAATCTATATATTTCATTATGAAGAAGTATGTCAATGAACATACATGTGAAGCTTCAAGCAAAAGTAATTCGGATAAGATTGCTTCTGCTAAAACCATAGCCGGTCTGATTGTGCATAAATATGAAAGTGTCAAGGAAGGGCCAAAGCCTAATGATATCATACAGATTATGCGTACTGATCATGGATGTGAGATCTCATATTCTTTAGCATATGATTCGCGTGAATATGCGATCAATGTAGTTAGAGGTATTCCAGAGCAAAGTTATGGAAAAATACCAAAATACTTACACATGTTGGGAGAGGCTAATCCGGATACACATTCAGCGTATGATATTGAAAAGAGTGGCAGATTTTGATATCTGTTTATTGCATTTGGGCAATCTCTAAGAGGATTTAACAAAGTCATCATGCGTGTTATTGTGGTTGATGAAACTTTATTAAAGAGTAAATACAAAAGAGTTCTACTGGTTGCAACTGCTTTAGACAGAAACTCTAATTTGTATCCTATCGCGTTTGGAGTAGTCATCTCAGAGAATGATAGTTCTTGGGAATGGTTTATGAGACAACTAAAGGTTGTCATTGCCGATGATCAACATTTGCTTATTTTGGACAGACATGTGTCCATTGGTAAAGCGATCGAGAATGTGTATCCAACAACTAAACATGGTATTTGTATTCATTATTTGTTGAGTAATGTGGTAACATATTTTAAGGGGAAATGACTTGCTAGGTTGATTTCAAAGGCATCAAAGGGTTATAGAGTTGCTGATTTTGAAAATTTGTTTGCTAATGTTTGTAATATCAGTCCGGCGATTGGGAGTTATATTAGGGATGTTGATGTCCATAAATGGGCAAAATGTCAGTTTACTAGATACATGTACGACGTAAGGACAACCAACCCTGTTGAATATATCAACTCTGCGTTGCGTTCACCAAGAGAGTATCCAATGATTCCTTTGTTGGACAATATCAGGGAAATGTTAACACGGTGGTTTTTTTAAGCGTAGAAAACTGATTGCAAATCATACACATCCTCTGACCAAACATGTTGAGAAAAGATTGCTAGGAGAATCGCAAAGGGCACAACATTTGCAGTTTACTCTGTTTGTGACAATCGATTGCTTGTTAGAGGTGATAAAATCAACTGCATAGTTAATTTGGATAGTCAAACTTATTCATGTGGAAAGTACAATTTTTTGAAGATCCCTTGTAAACACGCCATTAAAGTCGGTTTTCATGTTCGCAGAGAACAACAAACGTTAACTGATTTGATGTACACCACTGAAGCTTGGAGAGAAGCTTATCATGAAACCATAAATCATGTTGTTGTTCCTGAGGATGATTGGTCCTTACCAGAAGATGTAAAGAAAGTGAATATGCTGCCACTGAAGACAAGAAAGTCAGTTGGAAGAAAAAGAAAACGAAGATATGAAACCGTTGAAGGCAAAATTCGATCATCACAAACATCACAAAACAAACAGCCTCGCAAGTGTAGTAGATGTGCTCTTAGTGGCCATAACAGGGCAACTTGTGAAGTAGCTATATACTACATGAAAAAAGTGGTAAGAGCTAGCTAATATTCAGTCGATTTAATCTTGCTCATACTCGGTTTTACATCGTTTCATACTTGTACCATGTTTCTTGTAATTTGAGCTTGTGTTGGTTTTTCGTGGTACATGTTTCAAGTATGCAACTGCAAGGAGTGAAAGTTTTTGTGTGCAAGTGCTGCATTGTTTCCAGTTTTTATGCTTTTATGTTTCGAATGGTTATTTGTATCGAATGGTTTTTGGTATTGAAGAAAACAGTAGTTGTTTCATTGGTATACATTGGTTTTATGTTTCACAGTTGTTTTGGATCTAAATACATTGAAGGTTATTTTTTTGTTCTATTGGTTCCAAATACATTGCAGGTACATAATGTTGTTCACGAAACTAGTCTTAGTTGTAGCAAAGAACAAAATAGTAAGAACCAAAACTCATCTCATTCATAGTAAGAACCAAAAACTCATCTCATTCATAGTAAGAACCAAAAACTCATCTCATTCATAGTAAGAACACTAGATAAGCACATAATAATGTTCACGAAATTGATGCACAAGAAACAATGGGTCGAACTCTTTCATTCTTGGCTACATAATCTTCCAAAAGCCACATAATGCTTCCTAAACAACCTATTTCAATGGAATTTTTCTACTTCCTAACTTCTTCTTCCACTGTTTTCTTCAAGCTCTTTAATCTCTTTTGCAATTCTCCTTGCTCAGCATCTACCTTTCGAATCTCATCAAACAAATCTTCATCGACCCACTTAAACAAATGGTTTTCCTTCTTTCGCTACATCAAAAGACCATAAATAAATAAGAAAAAATCGATGTATAAAGGAGATAAAAAACAATAGTCAAAACTCAATAACTTCTTTTTTTCTGGACTTTGCAAATAAAAAATCGATGTCTAAGGGAAAACAAAACAAATCTTCTGACCAATAATTTAAACACAAATTGAATCCATGACCAAACAAATGGTCTATAAAATAGTCAAAATAAGATAATATGTGCCCAATGTCGCATCTATAAAATCTTCTGTAAGGGTTCTCATCTATTTTGAATAGAGTATCACAACCCTTCTCCCACACCAGCATGCTGAAGAAACTCTTTCTGAGAATCATCTGTGTGTCGTTATGCTTGAGAGAAAATAGATTAGAGAGAAAAGGAAGAAAGTGAGCAAAGACGGTTTCACTGATTCGGTTTTTTTGTCCTTATATATGTTGGGTATTAGGTTATAATCGAATCTCGAATGGAGCGGGTTTATATCTTTTGTGAATCCTAATCTCGGGTTTTTTATATTAGGTAATAATCAGATCTCAATTGGGTATGGTTAAGATATGTTTAAGGTATTCTTTACTTGTCAGATACAAGCATTCACATGTTTTCTCAAAAGTTTAGAGTTTTGTGTTGTATATTGTAAAATTTTGCTTGAGAGTATTATGTAAATACTTAAGTTACAGATGTCAAGTCACGTATTGAGGGTATGACTAAGGTATGTTTAGGGTATTCTTTACTTGTCAGATATAAGCATTCACGTATTTAGGGTATGTCAAGGTTGTTGTTAGTAGACTTCATTGTCGCAGTGCTGTTCGTATTTAGGGTATGTTTGAGGAGTGTAAAAACCAATAAATATACTCCCTGTAAAAACCATAAACAAAATCAAAAATGAAATGTTAAACAATAGATTAGAATTCAAGTTGACATTCACATTCCTAGAAACCAAACGTAAAACAATAGATTATGTATTCACCCTAATGAACATCTAAAACATTCTTCATCTTGACCATCTAAATATATTCTAACTCAACACACTTGGAAGGACACACTCAGGAGACTCATACTTTGACATCCTCTTAATCAACTCTGGATCATTAGTTGCTTCCCATAAATCTCACATTATCTTAATTCAAGCTCCCATGATGTTATTATCATCCACCAATGATAAATCCAACTCAAGCAAATGGCATTCAATGTGTTTTAGCATGTACACACCACAATGACAACCTTCTAGTTAATAGCACGAACATGGACATAGGAAACACCATAGGGAGCGGTAGATCCTTTTGAATACTATCAGACTAAACGACCTTCACTATCCGCTAAACTAGGAATGTGAATGTTTCCACTTCCTTGTGCCTTTGTTTACCCGCGCATCAAACATTTTGATATGCCTATTCACGAAACTGATGCATAATGCAATCCAATGGTTGTGATTTATCCAGAAAGGAACATACATCCGACCCACATCAACATTCCACAACTGTCGTGTTTTACCATGAAAAGGCAGCTCACCTTTGCCATAATCCAGCAACAACTTATCCATCTTGTATTTCCTTTTACCCTTCAATAAATTCTTGTACTCCCTGCTAATGATATCGCTGAAGAAACATGTCATGAAAGCAACACGTTCCGGTTTTCATCGTTGCAATGTTGTTCTTTCCCGGAATATGAACATATTACAACATCGATCTCCTATAAAATAACAAGGTTGTTGTTAGTAGACAGGATATGAACATGACATCATATATCAAGAACTAGTTCAAAGCTTACGTGGTTGTAAATCCACTTGCTTGCACTCATAATATGATCGATCATTTCTGAGTTTAAAAGACAACGACCAATCTGTATATCTCTGTAATCAAAATACAAACTTCAAATTAAGATTATAAACAACATCACATAATGAGACATTGAAAGGATTAACTTACGTTCTCAAATCTTTTCACTTTTGCATTTTCGAAATCCTCTGCAGCCACAAACACCAAACTTCTATCAGCCTTTGCTTCGGTGGCTTGATTTATTTTTGTCATCTAATTGCGGTGGTGACAACTTCAGTGATGTTCTTGGAGACAACCATTCCAATGGATATTTCTCCTTAGCTTGAGAAGGATCAAAACCTATGACAAATGTATGTTGTGAAAGGTCCTTCAAGCAACTTTTCAAGTACTCTTGTGTACCCAATTCAAGATTAATATCTGATCATTAAGTCAAGTTTACTCGAGGTAAATTGACAAATAAATTATCAATATTTAAAGATTTATTTTTCCAACCTATTCATTGACTAACATAAAATAATATAAGAATATGTTAGAATAAAATCACTGCATCACAAACATTCAAACGATTTTAGGTATTACATAACAGAAAAGACAATAAACACATCCAGTTTTAAATACATTTAAACGATTCAGCGATTACAAACAAGCTTTCAAGTTTCATATATTACAAACGACAACAAGTTTTCAAGTTTCATATATTACAACATCCAGTTTTACGTATTACACACAATTTCAGTAGAGACATTCAGAAGATTCAATCTTACAAACATTCAGTCTAGTTCCAACAACCAAGCTCCAACAACCTATCTCCAAAAGCATCATAGTTCCAAGTACATCAACTTTTACGCTTTCTCTTAGTTGGTACCTTTTTCTTTGCTTCAGTAGGCTCGACTTTGCTATTGCTAAGACCGCTTCCTTGACCACTTAAAGTTAGTGCTTCCCTAAGCTGTGAAACCTCACTCTCCATCTTCTCCATTATGTTCAACATTTTCTTAATGAGTTTCTCAGAAAAACAGGTGAAGGACGTGTGGAACAAACCCTCAATGAAATTCTTCGTATCATGATCAAGAGTAGTTTTTTTTAGCTGCAGATCGCTGACACAACAACTTCTTCTTTCTTAACTCAACTCTTTCATCATCGATCTTTTTCTTTACTCTTCCTCCAACATTAACCAAACCATTCACCTCATCTGCCACATTAGCCGAGCTATTCACCTTCTCTGATACATTAGCAGACCCATTAACCTCATCTGCAACATCAATGTCATCGACAATATCATCTGCTTCTGCCTCTACATCTGCTTCTTCTATCTCAATTTTTTCAAGTTCTAAGACTTCCCATTTTGTATTGATCCAATCAAATTTTCTCCTTATCTTGTCCATAATAAGTTATACTCTCTCATCTTCTATCTCACCCTTCCTTCGGTAGAAAATACTCATAAGTACATCAGCATTACCAGTCACCGAGATGACTGAAAACAGCTCACCCTACAAATAATTTTAAACATTATAAGCTATACAAAATACATACATTAACGGGGGAAAAGACAACATATATATATAACTTATATGGAAATGAGTTTTCAAGCTCAATGATGTCTTCATATGACACTTTTGCTGATCCTTTCCAATTGCCACACCTTGGACCAATGAAACTGTCACTGACTCTCTTGCCGCATATTTCTCCAAAATCAGGAATGACTTCCATAATCCAAATTTGGAGAGCATATGAGAATCCTTCAAAAATGTAGCTTTCCTTGTTATCTAGTTTCTTCCTAGTCTTGTCAATAGAACTTAGCAGATAGTCATACGAGATAAGGCCCCAATGGAACTGCCTAAACTTCTCAAGATCCATTGCCAACTTGATTTACATATGAGGGATGTTCAACTTCTCGTCTCTCCCCATAGCCACAACCATCACAACGCACAAATAGATCGACCTCAACCTATCAAGTCGACTCCATTTGTGAACATTTTTTAAATGGTCCTTCTTTATACACTACAAGGAGATCTTTCCACCCTCATTTAGTAGCTTACTCCAAAAACCAAGGTCGGTTTTCTATTTGATCACTTCACTGTTACTTTCCTTCACAATTTTCAGGCCAGTCACCGCATGGTATTCTTGCATCGAAAACCACAGTGGATTCTTCGCAAAAAGATAAACCACTTCTCATGCTTCTTCGAGGTGATCAACTCCTTAAATAAAAAGCTATGCACCAACTTTGCCAAAAACTTGAGGCCATTTTCTTGAATAGCCATGATATGTGTGAATACAAAATCCCTCTTCACTTCTGCATATTTTTCAGACATAGATTTTTTCAGAATTCTCAGGAGTGACATGCGGCAGCTGTCGTTGATCTTCTTGATCTAAGGTTCAAGACCCTTTCCGTATAAATGCTTTGGCAGCTCCAATTCCATATCTACAAATGACAATAAATACAAGACTGTTAATACCAAAAGATATAACACAAATTTCATAAACACGACACTAAACAATGTCATAAACACGCAAAACAAAAGAAACACAGAGACAAAACAAGAAAAAAAATCATACAATTTCTCTTTAATCAACAACCCAACCACTATCATTCTATTTAGAAACGAAATCAATTCACATACGAAATCAAATAATCAAGCTAAGACAAGTCAATTCATACACTCAATCAATTAATAAAACTAAACCAACTCACAAACTAAATTGCTTAACATAATCAATTCACAAATAGAACAAACAAACACAAGTCATTTAACAAACACAATCAACTAATCAGAACTAATGATCTAATACGATGCATATATGTAGTGAACATGTTCATTGTCGCCAGTATCTTCAGTAGTGAACATGTTCACACTCATCAGTATATTCACAGGTCATTTCACAAACACAAGCCAAAGATTTATTCTATTTATAATCACACAGAGAGCATGGAAGTCAAAAAGTATCAAGCCTACAACTAAAAAACTTACACTTCCCAAATCTACAGAACCTAACCGATTTCTTCAGCAAAAGTTCTAAAGAAGTTAACATGGCAAGATTCCATCACTGATCAAACGAAAATTAAGCATCAAGTGATTGACTTACAAAACCTTAATCCTGAAAACCCCAAATCGAAAACAACACATATAACAAACCTGATTGAAGAAACCCCTAATTAGTTGAAGAACACAAACCCGATTGAAGAACACATGTAACAAACCCTAATCAGTTGAGGAACATGCAAAGAAGAAGGGAAATGGGTATCAACACATATCAATCGTAGGAGCTAGTGAAGAACAAAAACAAAAAACAAAGGAGAAATAGGAAGAAGACGTGTCGCTTACCTTCGTTTGATTTCACCAACGAGAGAGATGGAATTAGAGGGAGAGAAGAGATGTCGGAGTTAGAGAGAGATAAGCAATGTCGGCGTCAGAGGAGAGTCGAGATGCTCATGGTCGTCAAGAGAGAGATATAGATGTCCGATGTCAGAGATTATAGATTTAGGATTTGTCAAGGTGACTTGGGAATATTTTTTAGTCTCTTTGTTTCTATATTTCCTTTTTAAATTATATTTTTAATTCGTTTTTGGGTCAATTTCGTTTTTTTTTTAGTTTATATATAAAATGTGTTTATAATTTTTTAAATGATAAATGAAATATTAGTTTTGAGATTTTAAAAAAAAAATTGTACTAAAAGGACAAGTTAAGTTGGTTTTATACCAAAAGAACAAAAATGGTGTTTTTTGCTTTATTTTGGAAATTTTTCCATATATGGTTTAATAATTAGGTGAAAGAAAGATTGACAAAAAAAAAAATTAGGTGAAAGAAAATGATGTGAAATAGCAAAAAGAGGAAAGGAGGGTCTTAATAATTCGACCATTGAAGATAGTATTTTAAACCCACTACACAGATTTAGTATGTTTGGTAGAATTATTCTTCATCAGACAACCGCTCGATGGCTGTCTTGTTTTATCTTTTAAGCTTGTTTCCATTCAGCTTAACCAAGACAGACACACAGTTAACAAAATCATTTACAAAAGAATATCTTTTATCTTTTAAGCTTCTAATCCATCTCCTACATCTCTGATCAATCATGGAGAAGAAGAAGAGAGGTGTGAAGTACTTCGTGGTAATAATAATCTTCTTTCTCTTCTAAGTACTTGTGTATTGTTGTCAGATCATCAACTAATGAGTTTGGTGTTTGAAAGGTGGATGCTTTCACTGACTCTGCTTTCAAAGGGAACCCTGCAGCGGTTTGCTTCCTCAACGACGACGACGACGAGAGAGACGACGCGTGGCTTCAGTCTCTCGCCGCCGAATTCAACATCTCACAAACTAGTTTCCTTACTCCGGTCACTGGTTCCAAAGCTCGCTTCGGTCTCCGTTGGTTCACCCCTGTAGCCGAGGTTTTTTGACTTCTTAGCTCTCCAATTCGCGAGGCTTTCTATGCTCTAAGTCTAAAGCTCCTCGTCCATTTACTTTGTAGGTTGATCTATGTGGTCATGCAACCTTGGCATCTGCTCATTGTCTCTTCTCCAACTCCAATGGTTTGGTTGATTCAGACAGTGTTGAGTTTGTCACAAAGTCAGGGGTTCTTACGGCTAAGCGAGTCCCAGAGCTCAATGATGGTGGTGGTGAAGTGAAAGGAGGATCCTTTTTGATCGAGTTGAATTTCCCTGTGGTTCCAACTTGTGATGTCAGTCTCAGTGATGCATCCTCTTCCATGATCACCAAGGCCTTGAACGGAGCTGCCATTCTTGATATTAAAGCTACTTCAACAAACAACATCATTGTAATTTGGTTCTTGTTCAAAATAGGTGTCTTGTTTTGGATCTATAGATTACTTGATTTCGAGTGATTGTTAGGACGAAACTAATATTACATGATGTGGTTTCAGATCTGGCTTTTGGCTCCTAAAATATTCTGAAAAGAAATAGATTACTTGTTCACATAATTTGACTCTCCTATGCACTTGTTTGTAGGTCCTGCTTCCATCTTTGGAATCTGTCACTGAGTTGCAACCAAGAATGGATGATATACTGAAATGCCCATGCGATGGCATCATCGTCACAGCTGCTGGTCCTGCAGAATCGGCTTATAATTTTCACAGTCGTTACTTTGCTCCTAAATTTGGAGTTGATGAGGTAAAAGAGTAGCTGCTTCTTAGGAGTGAACAAAACATGATCAAAGCATATGATTTCTTCTGCTTGTACTGTGTTTATGCTTATTATATGTCTCTTAATGTTTTTTCTTTTGCAGTAACGCTATCTTCTGTCGAATTCATGTTTCTTCTTCATATCATTATCATCCATTGGTTTTATCTTTCTTTATCAGGACCCTGTTTGTGGAAGTGCACATTGTGCATTGGCACATTACTGGAGCCTCAAAATGAACAAGTGTGACTTCGTAGCCTACCAAGTAATCTCTCTACTCTTTTTTTTTTCCTAAGTAGTGTATTAGTTCTACCTGCTTCACAGAGAATGATTTCTATATGTTTTGGGAAATCTGGTTAGGCTTCGCATAGGAGTGGAATACTTAAGATTCATTTAGACAAGGAGAAGCAGAGGGTTCTCCTGAGAGGCAAAGCCGTAACTGTAATGGAAGGCCATGTCTTGGTCTAATATGAGATCATGTATTGCTACAAAACAAGTGTTACGTGTTGTTTAAAAAAGCAAAGACCTTAAGAAATAAACTCAGATATCTCTTATGATCACAAGCAAATACAAGGGTTTGAAAGGTTTATGATGGAATACTCTCACCTCCCCGACACATGTTTGATCTACTTTCTTAGATGCCTTCCATAATACTAAACACAGCACACGCTGGTTACAATATTGTTATGAGCACATGGTCTGTCTCCTACGTGCAAGGTATTATTCCTTAGGTAGTTATCCAGTCTTCTACATGTGATTCATTCTCCTTCTAGAGGGCTCATACTCTCGCCTGCAGGCTTGATTCACTGATGGGCCGAGCCTTGTCTCTCCCTTGGTTTGATCCAGAATAGCAGCACACATAACAACAAGCTCCGTCAATTAGTGAATAAAGAGAGAAACACACTGATGTGAAATGTTTGTGTTTTCTGACCATATGTGTTCATTTTGCATCATTTCTTTTGTGTGTTTGTGTGGGGCTAGTGTCGACATTACAATTATTGTTTGGGACCTTTCTTTGTTGTGGTAAGTAAAACAGATCTTGTTTGATTTGATAGAACAGAAGACATCACTAAATATTCATTTTGATGAACATAAGCCATAAACCTTATTGTACTTTTTGTTGCATGTTGTTTATTCATTTAGACTTCTCTATGTAGAAGTTCACATTGTGTATAAGCAAGTTACTGGAGTCTCAACCTGAACAAGTGTGACTGTGTCCTCTTGATCTCACTCCTCACTCTGCAACAGAGCGTATGAACCTATCTGAGGTGTTACTCCATCGTAAACAATCCTAATAGGTATGCATTTTTTTCTAGAGTTTCGAGAAAAATCTTATAAGGTCCAATGGCCAAGATGAATAACAGCTCTCTCGTGGTACGTCTTTGTCTTGACAACTACGCACGGGCAAGACATTTAGTGTTGATGATTGCAGTCAGAGAAGATGTATGGCTAAAAATCTTTCTTTATTAGACAACATGGAACACGTTATTTCTAGAAATGTGTATATAAGTCCAAGTCGAGAGCTTCAGATTTCAAACAGAAGAAGAGCGCGTTATAGTCACGATCATGAAGAAGCCTCTTAACTTCTATATGGTAACTGTATTTTCTTCTTCTTTGTTCTTTGCTCTTTGCTCTACGTCTTACGATCGATGAGTGTTGCTGATATACAGGTTGATGCATTCACTGACTCAGCCTTCAAAGGAAACCCAGCAGTAGTGTGCATTCTTGATGGACAGAATGAGAGAGACGACTCTTGGCTTCAGTCTCTTGCCGCTGAGTTTAACATTCCTTTGACTTGTTTTGTTATTACCATCACCGCCTCTCATTCACCACACTTCTTGCTCCGGTGGTTCACTCCAACCATAGAAGTTTGTGAACCATTCCATAATGCTTCTGAATGAATCATCCAAAAGCAATTCAAATGACAAAGAGCTTGTTTATTTCTTGCAGGTGGATCTCTGTGCGCATGCAACCTTAGCATCTGCACACACTCTCTTCTCAAACGGTTTGGTTTGTTCAGACACAGTTGAGTTTGTCACCCGGTCGGGGACACTAACGGCTAAAAAAGTTTCAGAAACTCTCAAGTTCTTTGACTTCCAAGAGAAAGGATCTTTCATGATTGAGTTGGATTTCCCTGTGATTCCTACTTGTGATTACAACTCCAATGATAAGCTCATGTTTTCCAAAGCCTTCAGTGGAGCTACCATTGTTGATATCCAAGGAACCACAACTGATAAAATCATCTCCAAAGCTTTCAATGGAGCTTCCAAAGCATCTACAACTGATAAAATCATCGTATGTGGTTTGCTCCTAACTTTCTATGTATCTGTTTTGCATGCATGCCTGCTCTCATATTCATCTGGTTTTCAGGTTGTGCTTCAAACTTGGGAATCTGTCACTGAACTGCAGCCAAGAATGGATGATATATTGAAATGCCCTGGCAAAATCATAATTGTTACAGCTGCTGCTCCTGAAGGATCTGTCTATGATTTCTGTAGTAGGATCTTTGCACCCAAATTAGGAGTTGATGAGGTTGTTTAACAATATAGTCTGCATTCTCATTTTAATGGGCACAAGCAGCCATGAATATAAACCTTATCTCTTTTGCTTGGTTATTTGTTAACTTTAGGATGCCGTCTGTGGAAGTGCACATTGTGCATTAGCACATTACTGGAGCCTCAAGATGAACAAAACTGATTTTTTCGCTTACGCGGTAACTCCTCTATCCCTCTATCTAAAGCTTATTAGCATTTTCAAGCTAAGGATAAAAGACTTGCCCTACTGAGTATTGAGTTTTGAAAAATGGTATTTAGGCTTCGCGTAGGAGTGGAACAGTGAAGGTTCATTATGATAAGGAGAAGCAGAGGGTCTTGCTCACTGGAAAAGCTGTGACTGTGATGAGAGGCTTTGTCTTAGTTTAATCCTGAGATGGGGAAGAAAAGGTTTATCAAGTTTTCAAATAAAATGATGTATGATCTTTGTTCATAACAAACAAATAAGTTGACATGGAATGTCTTCTGCTGGCTTCCTGTTGGATTGATGAACTTATCTCTCTATTCTTCATTGGTCAACAGTCCTAATAAATTGCATTTGTTTTTCTGCAAGAGTTTTTAGTTGTTAGTAGTGGTTAACCACACTAGTCTTGTGAATCTATCAGTTTGCGAGTATTTGACTATCCCTGCTACTGCCACTTCTTCTTTTAGTAGGTAGAGAGATTTGTGGTTCATGAACCATTATTGGACCCTGAGGCATTTGTTGATTAGGGAAAATTAGAACAAAAAGTTAATTTTCTCCTTATCCTTTATATACTAAAGCACAAGTCACTTGTGCAATCAGATTTCGACAAATGTCATTTTTTTACCAAATTAAAAAACAAAAAAATATATATCCAAATTATGTGACGTTCTATTGATTTCAAGTATTTTAAAACTGTAAAAAACAAGTTCCTGTATTTTCTCAAACTATCGACAATACACATTTACACGTTCCCTAATATCAACTGCTCCATCTCCTTTACAAAATTCAATCAACTAATTTTTTTTTCTATATCTTTTGTCTTTGTCTTCTTCTTCTCAGTAGTTTCATTTTCTTAGTTTGTTTGGTTTTGAGTGTGGCAACGTATTATTCTTCGCTTTTTCTTAACACTTTTCTATGATATTGTTTGCAATCAAGTTGAAGATTCCATCATAGTATACTTTTGTATTTTGTAGATTAATTTTCACAAAAAGGTGGAAAATCAAAGTTCTGTTCACAAAATTACTATCAGAACTCAGACGTCTGAACTTATTCTCAACATAAAAGGGTGTTCTTGTGGAAAAAGGTAAATACATTTATATTTAAAACTAGTGGTATTCCCGCGCTACGCGCCGGGTTCGTATGTTTGGTTTGTATGGTTTTTTTGAAATGAATTTACAATTTATTTTATCGTCTTAGTAAAATATATATGTTCTAAAAGATAAAAATGAAAATATGTTGAAAGAGAATGATATTTTTGATCCATTTGATAGTGATTAACGATCGTAGTGTATTATTTTATTTTGAAGTTGCTTAGTTCAAAGTGGAATATCATTAGGGGTTATGACTAACTGATTCAGTAAAAGTAGAATAAAAAGCTGAAAGTGGTAACAAAGTTAATTTAGTTGGAATTTAAACATAAAGTAAAGTTAATGTTTTATCTAGAAGATATAATTATACGGTTAAGTACCATGTGAACAGTATATTGAAGGAACAACATTTGAAATTCTATTTCATGGTATGTTAACATGAATCTCATGCCCTCAGTTGTTGAGTTATCAAAATTACTTTGATGTTGGTGATGGATGGTAGCTGAAAATCAATGATATTGTTGTATGTTGGGCTTGTGGATGTAAACTTGTAGTGTGCGCATGGGATTTGGTCCTGAATGTTTTGTTTGGTGTGAGAACTCATAAGAGAGAAGTGATTCATTAGTCATTCTTTGGTTATTTGTGTGAGTTCAAAGTTGAAAGTAGCGTAAGGTGATATAGCTATGTTTTATGGATGGTGAGTTTAAGTTATCTATTTTCTTGACTTCTTGTAACATTTTGTTTAAATGACCATTTATTGAGAAGCGTTTGGGTTTTTGAATCAATGGTTCGTGATGAATTGACTGTTTGTTTACGTTAGATTTTTTATTTTTATGAAGATTATCTATAATAATTTATATTATTGTGGATTTGTAAGAGCACATCATAATATATGTTCTTTATATTGACGTTGCATTTTATTAATAATATAACTATTATTTAAAATTTGTTCAGGAACCTTATGTTTTAATTAAGCAACGATATTTGTATTATTTATTTTAAAATTTTCTTAGGGTGTTTAGTTTTTAAACCAATCGAATCATATAATGAGGCTTCTGCAAATTTAACTTATATTTGTTTAATCATTTAAGTTTTAATTTTTTTTGTAGACTTTTGGGTGATATATATAGACTGTATTTTTATATACATAGTTACGTAATGAACTGGGATGGTAGGAGCGTTAAAATATAGAGTTCTTAGCTGGGGATATGGGACACATTAGAATTGCTTGTAGATATATGAATTTTCAAAATATTACTTTCTGGTGCATATTTGATATTGTTGATAAAGAATTTAGAGGTCTGACATATGAAGGGATTTTATGAGTACATGTATGATAGAACACCTCTGGTTTATGCTATTCGGTTAGGAGACCTCAGACTTGTACGTCAAGTAAAGGCATCTCTGACTCTTGCTGAGGCTATCTCTTAAGATTGTTACTAATGCAAGCGATGCAATAATTTTTTTCCTGTATATTGTTTTGTGTTTGTATGTATGGATGAATGAGAAGTACATGCCTATTATGGTGGAAGCTTAAACTGAAACTTGATAGTAGAAAACCTCTCACTGAAATATGTATGCTAGATTTGATGCCCATGAAGACGATCAAGAAGACACCGAAGAAGTTTCTTACTCAGATAATGAAGCCTAAGCTAGAGCTCTCCAGGGAGCTTGGGAAAGGACTACTAATGAAGACTGCATGACCACGGAACTTATAAATCCAAGACAAGACACGTGGATGCTTATTGAACAAAAAAAAAAAGACGTGTGGTTGCCTATTGTTAAAAAGATTTGCATTGATATAAGAAATAACAACAACCATGACACTGAGTTTTTCTTTTTTAAAAAGAAATAGATTTAAGTGAAGTTGAAAGATGCTAAAAGATTAATTGATAAGGAAAAGACGTGGTTGTTTAGGTTCTAACAGGGGACTCATTCCACACGGGCTTTCTTGGGGGCATTCTCTTCCAGATCAACTGCTCTTTCGCTGGTGGTAAACGTCCGGGAAGTGAACCATCAGGTGTAGTGGCTTGCTCTGCAACATTGCAAGTGTTGGCATCTCTGACATCTGATCCTGGTGCCAGAGCTCCAGGAAGTACTGCTTCAGGGACCTGTACACCTTCCTGTTATGAACATAACTAAGACTGACCATTTATTTTTATAAACAGCTAACTACATTAGGAGAAGTGACCAACACTCACAGCAAACGTTGGCATAGGTGCAAGCTCTCGTGCAGGAAATATGCTAAAAATGGTAAAGGTTTGGTGATTTGCAGTAAAGTTGAAATCTTTCAATCTGAGTTGAAAGGTATAGGTACTCCCAACAATATCAGCGAGTGATCGAGGCATGTCAGTGTCAACTTGTGCATTAACACCTATCCCCTGGAAACCGGTCAAAACCATTATAGATGAATCACTTTGCACAAGTAAACTGACGCTGATATTTAAAGGTTGGCTATAGGTCGTACCACAATCTGTTCAGCCTCAGAAGCTAGAACGTGGGTCAGCTTAGCCACCTCCGTATCAAAGCCAAGTTCAGCCGCGGTGCCAGTGTCGTCTGACACAGAAAGTGTCACCCGGTACCTGTCGAAAAGGGATTTTTGAAAACAACTTCTAAAAAAAGTCTCTCTCTCTGGTGACGTGGCAAGGAGATTATTTTGGCGACTAGGGTTTTGAAGATTAAGCCGCCCGGCCCGAAGAGGGGAGGATGACGGCGCCGCAAACTCTGGCTCCTCCGGGGCCAGAAAAGGATGAGGTGGTGATCGGGAAGGAAATCAAGAAAGCGTCATGGGCTCAGATCGCTCAGGGCGTCGGGCTCTCAACTCATGCTCTGGCTATGAACACAGTTGACGGAAAGGAAATGATAGAAGTCCCGGATGAGGTAATCCAAAAATCAGTTCCACTATGGGACGACCTAATTGAAGGAAAGTTTCTGTCGACTGCTCCGCACATCGCAAAGATTCACGCCCTTGTGAATAAGATCTGGCCACTTGGTGACAGAACGATCCGTATCGATGTTTTTGTCGTTGACAAAATGACAGTGAAGTTTCGTATTAAGGATGCAAACACAAGAAATCGAATCCTACGTAGGGGAATGTGGAATATTGCAAATATTCCTATGGTTGTCTCAAAATGGGCACCAGAAGATGAACAAGAGGTGGAGGAGAAAGAAATAACAGTCATCCCGATGTGGGTAGTGATAAAGAACGTACCAAAACAGATGTTCTCGTGGGAAGGCTTAGGTTTCATCGCAAGTGCTGTTGGCCACCCAAAGCGTCTCCACCCAGATACACTGCTGTGTAAGAGTTTTGATGAAGCAAAAGTCTTTGTTGAGGCTGATATGACAAAAGAATTACCTACATCTCATCACTTTAAGTCTAAACTGGGAGTGGATGCAGACGTGCAATTTGAATACCCATGGTTACCGAAAAAATGCAAGTTTTGCTCGAAATGGGGTCATGAGGAAAAGGAGTGTGGAAAAATGAAGAAAAGAGGAACGTCCAAGCAACGGGACCAAACTGACAAGGCTACTGATACAGCACTTGGAAATAGCACTGTAGCTGCCGGGGAAGAGGAAGTTGAGGCCAGTGCAGAAAGTACTGTTAGGATTGATGATATGTTCTCTAAAAAGAATTTAATTCATACAGAGGAGGTGGAGGATGGAACCAGTGTAGTAGAGCTGCCTGCAGAGTTACAAGATGCGGAACCAGTCCCTCAGCAAGCGAGCATAGCGCCACTGAACAAAGGAAAACTAGTTGATGAAGCGGATGGTACTGCCTTAGCGGACTCAACAATGCCTACTGTGAACCTCCCAGCACCTGCCTCCGAGGAGTTAAACTGGTCCAACGTTTCTCCATCCAAAAAGGGCAGGTCTCCTGCAAAACAGGCCGAAAATAACATGATTTCCCAATCTCGTTTTGCTGTTTTGAACGTGGAGCCAGAGGATATGGAGCAGGACAACCCCCAAGGTGTTAATGAGGATCCTGCAGAGACAGAGACAGGAATTCCCCCCCAGAAGGAGGATATCGAGAGTGAGGAGGGCGAGATCATGGGGGATCCCCCCATCCCTGTCAATTCGAACAAAGACACTCGTGAAGACAGCCAGTTTGACGGTCCGAGCACTCGACGTGCTTCTGTAAGATCATCTAGAGGAGCTAACAGGAATTCAGCTGAATCTTTCACTCAAAGCACCAAGGAGTCACGTCCTAGTGTTGCGGGTAAGAGACGTAACCTTCAGAAGAAATAAGTATGTCAGGTTTCTTCTGGAATGTTCGAGGTTTTAATCAAACAAAAAAGCATTCCGTTGTGAAGAAATGGGTTACGGAGAATGGATTTAGTTTTGGAGCTTTGCTGGAAACTAGAGTTAAAGAAGGAAAAAGTCAAAGTATTGCATCAAAAGCCTTCCCGGGCTGGTCGATGCTAACAAATTATGAGTACAACATGTTGGGTAGGATTTGGTTGGTATGGCGACCTGACGTGCGTGTTACTCCAATTTTCAAGAGTGATCAACTGATCACGGTTTCAGTGCAACTGGACACGGGGGGTGATGAATTCTTCATCTCTTTCGTCTATGCATACAATACAATTTCAGAACGTACGGAGCTATGGAGAGATCTCAAAACGCATCAAGATTGCCCAGTGGTTAGAAATAAAGCATGGCTTATAGCTGGGGATTTTAATGAGACGCTATCTATGGAGGAACACTCTTCCTACCATAACTCACCTACGGTAACTCAGGGGATGAGAGACTTCCAAGATGTCACCCAATATTGCTCCCTGATGGACCTAGCCTCGCATGGTCCGCTGTTTACTTGGAGCAACAAACAAGCTGACGGACTAATATCTAAGAAACTAGACAGAGTTCTGTTTAATGACCATTGGCTAAGTATGTTTCGTCAGTCCTACAATGTCTTTGAGGGAGGTGGCTGTTCTGACCACTCCCGATGCAGGATTCAGCTGCACTCTGAAACTCCCCAACCTAAGAGGCCCTTCAAGTTTGTGAATGCCACTACGAGTTTAGAGGGATTTAAGCCGGCAGTTGAAGGCTTCTGGAAAGAAACAGAACCAATACATCTCTCTACTTCGTCTATGTTTCGTTTCTCAAAAAAACTGAAATGCCTAAAACCGATCATTCGACAGGTTGTGAAAGATGGACTGGGTAATCTAACGTTGAAGTCCAAAGAAGCCCTTGACATCCTCTGCGAAAAACAGAATGTTAACTTGGGAAATCCAACACAACAGAACATGGAAGAAGAAAACAACGCCTATAAGAGATGGGACTTTGTATCAGATCTGGAAGAAAGCTTCTTGAAACAGAAGTCGAAATTGCATTGGTTGAAGAAGGGTGACAAGAATAACAAATCTTTTCATAGAGCAGCCACAATCCGTAACATCAAAAACTCTATCAAAGAGATTCAGTCTGATGATGGTGGTATCTTGTCAAGCGCAGCAGATATTAAGAATGAAGCAGAACGGTTCTTCCGCGAGTTTCTGCAACATAAACCGGTTGACTACTCTGGAATTTCAGTGGAAGAATTGAGAGAAATACTGCCTTATAGCTGCAGCGACGCAGAGCAGGCTCAACTGACAAAAGAGGTAACTGCTGAGGAGATCAGAAATGTCTTATTTGCAATGCCTAGTGAAAAATCTCCTGGTCCCGATGGGTATACATCAGAATTTTTCAAAGCGGCTTGGGATATTATTGGACCTGAGTTCATCACTGCGATTCAATCATTCTTCATCAAAGGTTTCCTCCCCAAAGGTGTGAACACAACAATCCTCGCACTCATTCCCAAGAAGCTGGAGGCTCGGCACATGAGGGATTATAGACCGATCTCCTGCTGCAACGTTATTTATAAAGTTATTTCGAAGATTATTGCTAATCGGCTGAAAGTGACTTTACCAGCCTTCATCACCCTCAACCAGTCAGCTTTTGTAAAAGATCGATTGCTCATTGAAAATCTCCTTCTCGCAACTGAGTTGGTTAAAGACTACCACAAAGACTCGGTCTCTAAAAGATGCGCGATCAAGATTGACATATCGAAAGCTTTTGACTCGGTGCAATGGTCTTTTCTTCTAAATACACTCGAGGCTATGAGTTTCCCTCCGAAATTTATCTATTGGATTTCGCTTTGCATCACTACTGCATCTTTCTCAGTCCAGGTGAACGGGGAGCTAGCGGGTTTATTCAAAAGCGATAGAGGATTGCGACAAGGTTGTGCTCTCTCGCCCTACCTTTTCGTCATTACTATGAATGTCCTATCCAAACTTCTGGATAAAGCAGCCATGGAACGTAAGATTGGGTACCATCCAAAGTGTAAGAATCTGGGATTAACACACCTGAGCTTCGCTGATGATATTCTGGTTTTCACAGATGGGAATATCCGGTCCATAGACAGCATTGTCGACGTATTTGATAGTTTTGCCAGGATCTCAGGTCTGCGTATTAGCATGGAGAAATCAACTATCTACCTCGCGGGAGTTGAGGACTCAACACGCCAAGCAGTGCAAGCTCAATACCAGTTTGAATCAGGTCATCTTCCTGTCCGGTACCTAGGGCTTCCTCTCCTAACCAAACGGATGGGAAAGCAGGACTACCAACCTCTACTTGAACAGATCAGGAAGCGCATAAATCTCTGGACAAATCGTTTTCTGTCAATGGCGGGTCGTTTACAACTAATATCCTCTGTTCTTACGAGTATAACCAATTTTGGATGTCCTCTTTTTGCCTACCAGGAGAATGCCTCAAGGAGATAGATAGCATCTGCTCAGCTTTCTTGTGGTCTGGTCCTGCTTTGAACCCTAGGAAGGCTAAAATAGCATGGGATATGGTCTGTAGACCAAAGAAAGAAGGCGGGTTAGGCCTACGACCACTGAAAGAAGCAAATATGGTGAGCTGCCTTAAACTTGTATGGCGTTTAACATCACTGAAACCATCATTATGGGTTAAGTGGGTCCAGTTTAATTTAATCCGGCAAGGGAACTTCTGGTCTGTTCGAGACACCACCTCTTTGGGATCCTGGATGTGGCGCAAACTGCTGAAGTACAGAGACAAAGCAAAAGACTTTCACCGAATGGAAGTCGGGAATGGTCTCTCAACTTCTTTTTGGCATGACTCTTGGACAGACATGGGAACTCTCTCTGATCTAATAGGAGCAGGAGGCTGTATCGAGATGGGCATTCGTTCTACATCAACAGTGTCTTCTGCTGTGGCACGTCGTAAAAGAACACACCGGGTGGAGATCTATAATATGATTGAGGCAGTTTTGGAGAACCAAAGATCTAAGATGTCTGACACAGCTGATGTCTCTTTATGGAAGCAAAAAGAAGGCACTTATAGGCCACAATTCAGTACAAAAAAAACTTGGAATCTCATTAGGCAAGAGCATCCGACAGTGAATTGGTATTTGGGAATTTGGTTTCAGTACGCTACTCCAAAATACGCTTTTTGTGCTTGGCTAGCCTTGCACAACAGATTATCTACATGTGATCGTATGGCCACATGGAGTAGTGGATTAAACTCCATATGCATGCTCTGTCACCAGGAGACTGAAACTCGTGACCATATCTTTTTTGACTGTACTTACTCTGCGACAGTGTGGTCGAAAATGACAAAAGGACTGCTTGGCACTCGATTTACCACAGCATGGGGAGACCTTACTCAGATCATAGTAGACACAACAATGGATAAAAAAACTAGGGCCTTGCTGTGCTACACATTTCAGATCACCCTCCACTTCATTTGGAGACAACGAAATGAAAGACGACACGGAGGAAAACCTATGGTCGAAGGCTCCTTGGCCAAGATGATAGATAGAGGGGTCCGGAACTGGTGCTCAATAGTCTCCGCTACGGGTCATCGGCACTACGAAGCTCTACTGCAACGTTGGTTTGACACAAGGGTGTAGGCATATTTCGTCTTTTAAAAAAAATTTGTTCTTTCGATCTTTCAATTTCTTTAGACCAAACCAGTTCACACCTGATGTAAAACAAGTCATTTTTCTTTGAATCAATTTTACAAATTTCAAAAAAAAAAAAAAAAAAAAAAAAAAAAAAGAAAAGAAAAGGGATTTTTTTTTTTGCTTACGATACGCAGAAAGACTAAAATAAAAATTACTCACCTGAGTTCAGCCAAAGCATTAGTTTCTTTGCATGCGATACATGTGAAGGAAGATTCCTCTCGGATGAGTTTCTTTGAACACCCAGAGCAGCTAATATAAATCTTGCAGAATCTCGGTCACTTTAGTCGTACAGAGGAATCAGTGATTCTGTCAAGTTTTGGAAAAGAACACAGATCTGAAGTATTCTCTCAAAGGGTCATATATTTGAATATATCATACTTTACCTGAGGATCAACAGCGATAATAAATTGGTTAAGCTCAGATATGGTAACGGGTTTGAATTTTTTGTAAGTGAACCACCTTTGATGAAGACTCTGATTGGTCTGTCCCACCACCTGGCAAAATCTGTAATGAAATGAGCATGGAAAGGCAGTCATCGAAATAGAATTCTTACAATAATATATCTTACGTTGACCAATTTGCGTTTTTCTAATTAGAGTAAGAAGACTCGTCTGTCAAACTCCTCTTTTCCTGCAGCTGTCTCAGAGTCAAGTACATGCATGTGGCAGAAGTGCCATTTAGATATAATCTGCCTGTCAAAATAAAATGGGAGTTATTTAAGAGAGCTTCAGTCCAAATCAAACAGTTTGCAACATGGATCTGTCGAATCTATGTTCCAATACAATAACAGTTAAAATCAAATACTCTCTTACCCCCAACTATCTTAGGATTGACGTTGGTGACAAGAAAAATTCTTGGCTCTCTCATGTAGTTGTAGCTATCGAATTTGCTATGGAATGCAAGAGTCAAAGAGTCAAACATACTAACACAAACATTTGCATCCCTGCACATACGATGCTATAAAGTCAGATGGGAACATGTTAGAGTATGTATTACAATAAAGGAAGTCAACATGAGATGGAAAGTTCTCAACATATTTAGTTCAGTTTGTCCTTGAGAAAATATATATGAGACAGAATAACTGCACACAATTGGTGTTATGTTGGAAAGTATTGTTGTGACAATAGTGTTGTAACTAAACAGGAAGACAGAGGGAGGTATGTTCTATAAGTTGATATTATACGTCTGCTCCGAAATAAAATGTACCTAAACAAAAAGATCACAATGATACGAATAACATCATCTAGAAAAAATAGACAACCTAAAGTACCTTTCTAGACGCAAAGTGAGCATCATCCACTCTGTCCCCGGTAAACGGTTGGTTATTTTGCTCCTAATTGAACAAATCTCCCTCATTATGTCTGAGAAAATATTTTATGGGACTACGTTAACTCAAGCTTTAAAAAAATAACTTCAATACTGACATTTAAAACACATCGAATCCGCTTATCGTGCTGACAGAGCCTTCAGTGAGACGTCGTCTGAATCTGAGCTCTCGAACCGCACCAAGAGATCCTTGCATAAGTGTTGGCGATTGGAAAGGAGCACACCAAAATATTAGAAAATCAGAATGAATGCAATCGTTGACAGGGTTAATGGGAAGCAAAGGTTTTTACATTCTCATCAATGGTAACATGTAGACACTCTACTGTGGGATGCGAATAGGTCGATTGAATATTTCTCACTGGGAGGAATGGGCTAAGCATGCTTTAACGCAGAGTTAGGGGCTTATTAATGGAAAGTTGAGACGTTTTAAGTTCTGCAAATTTCATCAGAGAGCATGCCAGTGTCTTTTGTTTTGATTTTTTTCTTTTGTATTAGCTCTCAAAGATCATGACTTTTGAGCTCACCATACTTTAACTTTACTGATTAGATTGATGTTGGTTCAAATGAATTTAATTATAGTTCTGGGTCACTACTTTTATACTTATATGAAGAGATTCTTTAATCTTCTTTACTGGATTTGGGTTTATATTGTGAATGGAATCACTATGTTTTAAAGTACATGGTACAAGTAGAATCTATGTGGGTTTAGCTATGAGATTCTTAGTGCTCTATTTTTCTCTGATTCTAATCGGTGGAAAACACTGTTTTGGCTCTAACAATTCAGATTCATGTGTTTAACTCTCTCCTCGGCCATCCACCTCATCTGCCACGTCAGAAAGTCGATACTTCTGGAAACGACACGTGTATTAATGATTCTTCTTTCTGTTTTCGGGGTATTTTGTAATTGGTTTCACTTTAAAAATATTGGTTTGGTGGGCTGCTTATACATTTTGTTGGGCCCGTTATGATGTTCTTTTCTTCTTCTTCTTCACTTTGCCGAAGAAGTTTTATTAGGGTTTCAGCCGTTGTTCTGTTCATCTTCTTCCACACTCTAGCCTATCACGAATATTGTCAGTCACTCTCAGGTGGAAGCTATCACGAATATTTTCAGTCAATCTCAGGTGGAAGCCATTCTCTATGTTGAATCGGTTGAAGCTTAAAAATTTGTTGAGCAGAGAGCATGCCAGTGTCTTTTGTTTTGATTTTTTTCTTTTGTATTAGCTCTAAAAGATCGTGACTTTTGAGCTCACCATACTTTAACTTTACTGATTAGATTGATGTTAGTTCAAATGAATTTAATTATAGTTCTGGGTCACTACTTTTATACTTATATGAAGAGATTCTTTAATCTTCTTTACTGGATTTGGGTTTATATTGTGAATGGAATCACTATGTTCTAAAGTACATGGTACAAGTAGAATCTATGTGGGTTTAGCTATGAGATTCTTAGTGCTCTATTTTTCTCTGATTCTAATCGGTGGAAAACACTGTTTTGGCTCTAACAATTCAGATTCATGTGTCAAAAATTTCTTGGTATTTGAAAAGATTACAACTTTTTTACCATGAAAAGGCTGAAACTCTATAATTGCATTGTTTACTTTTATGATAATTGTATTTTCTTTGTGAGCTCATGGTGGTTATACATTTACAGATTCTTGGTCTTACAGAAGTGAAACACCATGAATTTGTACGATACGGTTTGGTGTTTTTGGAAACGTTTGCAGCGAAGGGAGATGATTACACAAGAGAATGCAGAGAAAAGATGCAGATCATGGTGAGTATATATATACATCTTTAACATTAGCAATGGGAATTGGATTTGTTGAGTAAGTTTGTAGCAATGATGATGATGATAGGTGGCAGGTGTTGATGGAACATCTGGTTGGGTTCGCCCATCTCTCTTCCCTGTTTCCCGAAATTTATATCCATAAGTAGGTGGCAATGTCAATAAACTGTGACAGAAGTTATCAGCTGGAATAGCTCATGTATAGTAGTGACATCCTTGTCTCTCAATTGCTTAATCAAAATCATCCATCATGGAGTTTCCTTTATTCATAAGTTCTTGATTGGAAATGTCTGACAGTGATTAAATCCCTGTAAGTACTCTAGGTAAGTAAGTGTATTCATATAATAAGAGAAGACTAGATTTTCAAAAAAGAATTCAATAAAAAGCCTTACTCAAAGCTAATAAGATACCCTGTTCCATGAAAAAGAAAAAGAATGTTATAAGAAGGAATCTGCAAAAAAAAAAAGCATCTTCATTATCATCAATCACCACAACCATAATAACAAACAACACCTCTAACGCATGATGTACTTCTTTAAAAGTGGACATTTGAATTTAGTTCCTTCACCTACACAAACACAACATTAGTTGATATAATAAAACTCAGAATTCAGATGAATAAGGTGCAAGTATATAAATGGTTTCACAGATTGTCGTATGTCTGTTATCGAGCATCCTATTAGTGTTGGCATCATTTCCACTTTCCAAGCTTTTGACTTCCATATCGAAATAGAGGAAATATATAAATTTATAATTGTCTAGCTACTTATAATATATAATAGTCTATAATATTTATATATTAAAATAAAATTACAAAATACATAATCAAAACTAAATTTAAACAAAAAACTCGGGGCATAGCCCGAGCCGGGTGGGTATTCAGGTTTAGTTTGGTTCCACCAAACCTCCCACCCATTTATCCAACTGTTTGTTTCGGTGAAAATAGTTGAGCAGTAAGTGGTAGTTAATGCATTTTTACCAAAATGTTCCTTTAAAATCAAATCATCTATATATTAATTATAACATTTTAGATATGTGTCATCGATAAAATAATTATTAGTCATTAAAAATAAACTGCTTCATCTAAACATATATCTTTTTGTGGAAACATCGTATCCTATTGGTTAAGGTTTAAAGGCTTTTACACCTAGGTATGAGGTTCGAATCCCAAACTATGCAATTTCTTGCAGATTATTGGATGAGACGCTTATCGGGGGTTCCAGAGTACTGCATGCAGAGCAGTTCGTTGTGGTTGTCTGATGCGTAGAGCATGTCTATCGAGGGTGTCGTACATGTAAAACCGTTCGTCGATCCAAAATGTTTCGGAGAGAGCTTCATCGTGGAGCATTATCCGAGGAGTTATTCATCAATCACATATTGCGCAGGTAGTTGATCATCATATGTAATAGTATTAGGAGTATATGATGATGTAATTGTTACCCAGCTTTTAAAAAAACATATATCTTTATATATAAAGTAGTGTTTTCTCTCTTGTGAAATTGTCACCTCATCAAATAGACTCACCACAAATTGACACCACACTTTAATTATTAAAAAATTATTAAAAAATCTACAATTATCACTTTTTATTATTTATACTAAATATATTAACACAATATTAAATAATCCATATACTTTAATGATTAAATATTAATTAAACACAAACCAATTGTAAACTTAATATTTAAAATATTTTTTTTAACATAATTTTAAACAAATTATAATTTTAAACATAATGATTAAAGATGATTTAAACCCAAACCAATTATAATTTTAAAAATTTTAATTAATATTTTAGCATAAATATTAACAAATATAAAATTAAAACTTTTTGTTGTACTAATATATATATTTTAAGTACTTTAAAGAAGTTATATTGTTTCCTCAAACAATATAATCATTTACATCATATATTTTATAACTGAAATAGATATTAAAATATTTGCATAATTTATAATTTAAATACAAGTAAATAAACAGAAAAATATGAATAGTCATTTATCATTTGATATCATAGAACATAAAAATAAAAACAGGAGAACTTTTTAAAATAAGTATTCAAGAATTTATATTGTTACATTAAGTACTATAATCATCTACAATATATAAAATCATCTACGTCATATATGTTAAATTATTTTAATATTTATTTTTAATATATATCGATTTGAAATAATATTAAAATATTTTCATTATTTTATAATTTAAATAATGTAAATAAACTAAAAAGAATATGAATGGTCATTTACTATTTGATATCATAAATGAAAAACAACATAAATTATTAAAAAATAGTATAAATAAATTTAGTTATATTAATCTATTTGTGTTAAGCTTTAAATTTTCTATTGTAAAATTAATGACCAATATTAATCAAAACTTATACTTAATAATATATTTAACATTATATACAAGTAAATAATTTTAAGTAAAATCGCAACATTAATCAATACAATAAAATATTTCAATTTAATGATAATATATAGTAAATTATTAATATGTGACAAGCCATTTATATTAAATTAATTTAATGTCAAAAATCATATTTTAAAAATTAATTAATATCATTTTGTTTTGTATATCATAATTATTTATTTTGATAACATGGTATACTTGGACATTAAATATAATAACATATACAAAATTCAAACAAACATTTATCTTTATGACTAATAAAATTAGTAGGTTTTCAAGTTGCACAACTAATTTAAAATATGTTTAGTATAATGCATTATCTATATTTCTATGTTAAATTCAGATAACTATAGTTATAAGAAATTTACTTACTATTAAAGTCAAAAGAACAAATATCGAAAATAAAATAACACATTTACATTTTTGTAAATTGTTTTAATAGTTAAGCAATTATATGATTTATAAAAAGGATGATAACAAAATAGTGAAGTTAATGTAACTTATTATTGAAAATAAAAATAAAAAATAAATAAAACATAAGTTATGTGAACATAAGATCTAAAGTTATTATATCTAAATAATTGTGAAAAATAAAATTCATTACTTACTACTTAAAAATTTTAGATGTAATTTCAATACTCATATATATACCTCAAAAGTTTAATAAGAGACGCAACATCAAATAAAATGACAAAAAAAGGAAGAAGTACAATTAAACGACTTATACAAAAAAAAATTAGAAAAATATACACCGACATAATACAAATAGAACATAAACTTATTCAAACAATCACAATAGTCGTATTAAAAAAATTAGTCAACTGAGCAAAATTAAGACTTGATCATTTTACAACAAACAAATTCAACGGAAAAAGATAAGAAAATAAGAAAATAACAAAAATAACAAAAAAATAATGATCAACGCAAAATAGAATCAAGCCCTTTAAAACTAAACACAAATATTAAAACACTGCAATTTATTAAATATAGTAGTAAAACAACATGTAAATTATATAATATAATTAATAAATATATATAATTTTATGATATGATATTCATATTTAAAATGTTGATTTACACAATTTTATATTTTGTTTTAAGTTTGAAATATTTTTTTTCATTTTTATCAAACTAAGTAAAATATTTTTTTGGTGACAAATATTTGTGCTAATATTTATTTATTTATTTAACATTATTATAAATTTATTAATTTTTAATTCATGAATTTTATTAGTAATATTAACTTTATATATAGTACAAGAAAACAGAAAACATATTTTACTTAAAAGTTATAATATAAAAAACTGTATATGTTTTAGTAAAAGTAATGTCTAATTTATAAAATATTACAAAAGCTAAATATACTTACCGTTTTTTGTATTAAACTTAATATATCGAATACCAACGGTATATAAACAAAACCAAATCAAAGTATCTATGGTTTTATTATCGTTGCTATTTTTATTAATCAAAATATCTAAAATTCGAAATCTGGATTGAACATCTCTACAACTTAACCAAAACTACAAATACATGTAAGAATGTTAAAAAAAATCCCACAAAAATGGTATTAGAAGTTAAAGACTTGGAGATTGTTTGACTAACAAGTAAATACTCACACCATCCGAACCCAAAAAATTACAGATACATATAACAACCTTATTTTCTGGTACAAGAAGCCTTAAACACGATTCACAAACACAGTTGATAACACATTACAAAAAAGGTTGAGCCCCAACACTTTTAACAAACCTAGGATAATGCATCTAATTACTAAAAAAATTTTCATAAGGTCCAACCAAACATACTCGCTTCAAAACCCACCAATTTTTTTAAAAAATACAATACACATCTTTTGCAAATGCAAACCTAAAACACAAACTACAAAATCATATAAAATAATAACCTAAATCATAAGTAAAGTATATCCCGCCCGTAGGTCGGGCCGATCCTAGTATATATATATAAAGAAAAGTTTTATGTCTTCTCCTTAAGCAACCTCATCAATTAGGTATCTATAAACTTGACACATAAGCATAATTTTTTAAATATTAATGAATGGTCCTAAATTTTTCAAATTCTTATTATTTAAACTTTTATAGTTTTTTTAATATTAATGAATAGTCCTAAACTTTTCAAATTCCTATTATTTAAACTAAATATAGTAGCACAATTTAAACAATCCATAAATACTTATAATTAAAGCTAATTAAACACAAATCAATTATAGTTTTAAATTAAAATAATTATTTTAACATAATTTAACATATAATATATATAAATAAAAAAAGTGTTATCTCTTCTCCTTAAACCACCTCATCAATTAGGTGTCTATAAACTTGACACATAAACATAATTTTTTAAATATTAATGAATAGTCTTAAATTTTCAAATTTTTATTATTTAAACTCTTATAGTTTTTAATATTAATGAATAGTCCTAAACTTTTCAAATTCTTATTATGTAAACTAAATATAGTAGCACAATTTAAACAGTCCATAAATATTTATAATTAAAGCTAATTAAACATAAATCAATTATAGTTTTAAATTAAAAATAATTATTTTAACATAATTTAACAGATAATAAAATTTATAATTTTTGTTATATAAATATACTTACAATTTTAAAATCATCAAAATTTATATCATTTTGTTAACCAATATAATTATCTACATTTACATATATTTTATTTTAGTATTTATTCTAATATATATATATATATATAGAGAAATTGATTGTAAGTAAATATTAAAATTTATACATAATTTCTAATGTTAAAACATGTAAATAAATTGAAAAGAACATGAACAATCATACATAATTTCTAATTTAGATACATGTAATTAAATTGAATTTGACATGAACAATCATTATCATTTTGTATCATAAACAAAGCACGACATAATTTATTAAAAATAACAATTAATAAATCAGTTATATTAATATATTTATGGTAAGCTTTAAAAAGTTTCTATTTTTGAAAACTTAATGATACATTTAGCATTATATATAAGTAATTAGTTTAAGTATTATCAAATAAATAAAACTATGAAAGTTTAGTGATATTATTTATTAATTTGTTATATATTACCAATAAATTCTCTTCAGTAACTTCAAATAACATGGTTTACTTGCACATTAATTCTAATAACATATGCAAAATTCAAAAAACATGTATCTTTATAAATAGTAACAATTAGTATTATATTTTCAAGTTGCATACATAATTTAAAATAGTTTTTTTTGTAATGAATTAGCTGCTATTTTGTATTATATATATATATATATATATAAATAAAACATCTCTTAATTCAAGAAATAAACATATAAAAATATTTATATTCCATGTTAAATTCAATCGAAAATAGTTTTAAAATTTACATTTTACTTAATATCAAAATAAAATAGAAAAATATCAAAAAATAAAACAAATATATAATTTATTAAAAATGTAACAAAATAGTGAAAGTTGTTATAAGAATATGGTAAAATTTAATGTAACTTAACTGAAAATAGATTAAACATTTTTAAAATTTTCATTAAACTTTTTTTAATAATAAAATAAATATATGATTTTTAACTAATGTGCACACAAGATATAAGATTATTGTATTCTAATAGTTATAAGAAATAAAAATGTTACACATTGACTTAAAACGCTTAATTGTACTTTTAATAATGATACGAAAAATAAAATATATACTTGAAAAGGCCAACAAAGACGTAATGTAAAATAATCGACAAGAAAAAAAAAGAATAAGTGAAACTAGATGACTTTACAAAATATACCAATTAAAAAAATAAACAACGACATAATAAAAATAGAACATAATATCATTCAAATCATTGCAACAATTTTATTAGAAAAAGTATTAAAATAATGAAGTTTTGTCTCACAATAAATAAATGTAACAAAAATAATGATAAAAATAATAAAAATTAGACCCTACTTTTAAACCTATCAAGTAAAAAAGGAGGAAGCTCAACTCCGAAAGGATCAAAACCGCCAGCGCAAAAATAGAAAGACTACTCATAACAGGGTCAATTATAATTTAAAACATGTGCAACTGAAGACACGTGCTTAGTACGGACCAATACAATTAGAGATAAGTTTATAGGATAAATTATGTAAACTATTCAATTTTTTTTTCTCGAAATATATTGAAATGTGATGTTTTTGTAAGTATAATCGCGTATTTCCAGTTTTATTTTCTTCAAATTTTTAGTTTGTTTTATTTCAATTTTATTTTTATTACTAAGAAAATAAAGTTGTTTAAATTAGTTAACAAAAAGCATTTTTTTACTAATTAACGGAATGATTTTTTACAATAAGGATTAAGTGTAATAGTTTTTCAATACACTTACAAATATGTTTTTGACAAAATACGAAATCACGCGCGAAGCGCGGACTTCCCCTAGTTTCTTATATTAAGGAGATAAATTCAAGCTTGTGTAAAATATAATTCAATATTTTCATGGTAATTTTACTATAATTAAATTGACTTTTATCTTTCTATTGATATAAAAATCTTTTCAATTAAATTGTGATTTTTCTCAGAAATTACCATAATTTCATTGTTTTCATTTTTGTCAATAATTTTTTTTATTTTATGTATATTAGGTTATACATGAAGAGACTTATATTTAAGAAAGTATTATTTACAAAATTTAAAAAAAAAAAGAATATATCAAATTATACCATTTTTGTGTGGAGGTATATATCTTAATTTTGTAATGAAAAAAGCTTTCAAACATGTATGATGTATTCCTTTTTCAAAAAAAAAAAAATCTCAGAAACTATTTAACAAAAAACAAAATCACAGAAATTGAATGCATGTATTTCTAAATTTATGTATCAAAGTGCTGTCCTGATTTAGAAAATATATGTGACTGAAACAATAAGTTATTTTGATAATCCTTATAATTTTGTGATCAAATAAGTTAGAAGATTGTGGAATTTACCCGTGCATAGCACGGGATGTAATACTAGTAAAATAATAATAGATTGACCTGCGGGCTCTCAAGTATTTGTTTTTACATTTTTAAATAAATATTTATTTTGTATAAATGGTAGTATATATTATTAAACTTAATATAAAATTTCTAAACTTGTTAACTTTATAGTTTATATTGAAAATTTTCTTTTGAACCATCAACTGTATTACTCACATTTTTAGAACATGACTCGCTTGTCCGCACGAGTATACTTTTTTTGTGGATCAAATTTTTAATGTATAATAATATTATGATATTATTTAATTTTTTGTGCTATATATTTGATACTATTTTAATTATTTTAGGATTAACTTTATATTACGTTTTCTATGTTTATTAATTAATTAATAATTAATAACAAACGTGCCTACTTAATTAGCTATTTTAGGCTTAACATAATACAAACCCGTCCATATTAATTGTTTTTTATGTTTATTAATTAGTTATTTTAAGATTATGTTTACATTAATTAGTTTGCATCAATTTAGATATGTTCTGTAGATGTTTTAATTAACAAAAAATAATAAATGTTAAAATTTAGGATTAGATAATTTATAATAATTATTAATTAATTATTTGTTGTGGATTTGATTTATATATACTGGGTTTGTTGTAAATTTGATTTACAAATTATTTATTAAATTAGGAAAAGCTAATAAATGCTTAAAGTTAGATTTAATTATTACTTTATTGACATTGGGACGTAAATAAATTATAATTTTAAAATTTATTTTTAAGTGAACTCCTCTTTTAGTAAGAGATTTTATTTACATAAACTATGTTTTTGAATTATATGTTTGGTTACACAGCTTTTCACATATTGAAAATAAGATAAAAAAGTTTGAGTAAAAAATATTGAACTGAATTTTTAACCATATAAAAAATTAGGTTATTTTATATTTTTTACTTTTATAATTGGCATAAAGTTAATGTTGATTAACTGATAAATAAAAGTCAGCTATATTATTATTGTAATATAATTAATAATGTGTTGTATTGTTAAGATAATATAATTAATGAAGTAGTTAAACTAAATAAAAAATAAAATAGTAACTAATATAATAACTTATTGAAAGAAAACTAAGTTATATTTATACTTCAGTTTTAATAGTACAGGTGATATATCCTGTAAAGTTTCCATACATTATTATAACACAATTACTCATGTTTTGCTGCTCCTGATAATAGAATATAACGTGATTCACATTATTTCTAATAGTTGTGTGTTGCTGAATACAAGTTAAAAGTTGAGAGATGCAGATTTCAGAGAGAGAGAGATAAGAGAAGATATAGCATGATCATGAAGAAACCTGTGAAGTACTTTCTGGTAATTGTTATCTTAATCTTCTTCTTTTTTGGTTGAGAAGGTTTTTAGTAAACAATTCACTGATCTTGTATTGTTTTGCTACAAATCAGTGCCGGCTCTTGGGGATTGCCCAACGTGCACATGCATAGAGTCCTTCAATTTTCTGATTTTTTTTTAAAAAATTAGGGTCTTAATTTGTTAAATAGCACACAGATTAGGATCCTAAATTTTTAAATTAAAAAATTATAACTATAATTTTTTGGGGAAAAAATATGTGTGCACTAGGCCCATAACATATTTAAGCCGGGCTTGCTAAACACAGGTTGATGCATTCACAGCCTTCAAGGAAAACCAAGCCGCAGTGTGTGTTCTTGAAGAAGACCATGGAAGAGATGACTCTTGGCTTCAGTCTCTTGCTGCTGAGTTTCACCTTACGATGACTTGTTTTCGTTTTTCCATCACCGGCTCTGATCCTCTACATCCACCATGTTTTATTCTCCGGTGGTTCACCTCCATAGCCGAGGTCCGTCTTTCAATCACTCTTTGGATTCTTTATGATTGAGTACATCTTAACTTTCTAACCATAGTATATACATTTGAGTGTATTCACACTGGATGTTTCTACTTGTTAAGATCTTGACGAGAGCTCGTGACTAACCCGTTGACTCAAGCTCAATTCTTCTTAACAGATAGATACATGTGGTCATGCAACATTAGCAGCTGCTCACACCGTCTTCTCAAACGGTCTGGTTGGTTCTTCTAACACGGTCGAGTTTTCCACTCACTCGGGGATTCTAACTGCTGAAAGGGTTGATGATTGTGAAGCCAAACGATCTTTCTTCATCGAACTGAACTTCCCTGTGATTACAACTTGTGAGTACAACTCCAATGATTTCTCCATGTCCTCTAAAGCCTTGAAAGGAGCTACCATTGTTGATGTCAGAGGAACTGTAACAGATAAAGTCGTCTCTAAACCATTGAAGGGAGCTTGTTAGATTCGGGTTAATTGTGGGCTTCCAACTTAAAACCAATTGGTACTAAGTGGATTGACCCTAACCCTTTATATATTACTTAATGTCCCATTGAATATCCGATGTGGGATATATATCCCTAATACCCCTCCTCGAGATGATGGCTTTTATCGGCCAGAAATCTCAAAACTTTAAGACATTTATACTCGGTCGAGCGAGTCAAGTACGACAATTATACCTAGTCGGAAGGTTAAACACGACCTTTATACCCGGTCGGATAGGGTCAATATTAATTAGGGGTTTAGGGTATTTAGGATCTGGGCTCTGATACCATGTTAGATTCGGGTTAATTGTGGGCTTACAACTTAAAACCAATTGGTACTAAGTGGATTGACCCTAATCCTTTATATATTACTTAATGTCCCATTGAATACCCGATGTGGGATATATATCCCTAATAGAGCTACTAAACCAGCTACAACAGATTGAATCATGGTTTTTATGTCCTCCTCACAAAAATAACTTTGTAAACTTCCTTATATTATGTTCCGAAGTGCTTCTTATCCCATCTGATTACAGGTTGTGCTATCATCTTGGGAGTCTGTCATTGAGTTACAACCAAAAACTGATGAAATCATGAACTGCCCTGGCAAAGTAATGATGCGCTGCTGCGCCTGCAGGATCTGCTTATGATTTCTGCAGTGACTCTTTGCTCCTAAAATAGGGGTCACTGAGGTTAAGAAATTAACATGTATTATCATGGAAGCAGCTTTGATCAACTCTAATCTTCTTACTTAGGACATCTCTAACCCACTCTATTTTTTCACTATAAAATAGAGTTTAGAGTAAAAATGCTCTAATTATACTCTAATTTTCATTTTATAATAGAGTAAAAATTAGGTTCCCTCTATATATGAAACAACTTATTTATTTTATGTTAAAAGGTGAATCTTGGTTCGAGAGATGTGAATCGCGCCAATAACCTACTTAGTAAGTTAGTGAATGCTCATAGTGGAGGAGTTAGGATCGTCGTTCTGCAGAGCCAGCATGGATCCCACGAGACAAATTGTTACATTAATAGGTAAAGTTTTTTTTATTTAAAAAAAGCAGACCTTACGAGCTTCAAGGCGGGAGAGGAAAGCTAGGACTTTGAGGGAGAGAGAGCATTGGCAAGAAGCTAGAGCGGGAGGATGCCAAACAAGAATATCAAAAGAAGATGCTTCACACCGACCGACGTGTTTCTAATTCTTCCAATATCAATTTTATTTCTCGACTTATTTCAATTTACCCAAAACCCTATCTTGACTTTGATTTACAGCTCAAGTAATAGTTTTACCATTATCCAACATTTTTTTATTTATGTGAAATTTACAAGGTCCAAGAACAATCTTTTTTTTTTGACAACGATAACTAAACTATGAGAAAATACTTACCGGTTTGAAAAGCCAAACTAAAGGTGAAGTATTAACATAAAAAATAGCTGAAGGAGAATTCTCTGTCCGCCATTGTATTTTGTATTTTGTGCTCTTGCGATATGTCTTATTTTGAAAGTACGAAAAAAAGTTTTACTGTGTTGAAATTCCTCCATGTGAGTAGTAAAAAATAGCCATTTTCAGGTGTCAACACCATCTTCATCAGTTAAGATCAATCTGTTGCAAAACTACATCTGAGTACTGTAGGATCTTCATACACTTCATAGCCCAAATCAGAGCTTCACATTCTGCATGTGAAAGTGAAAGACTCCTTCGGAGTTTCATCGCTCCCATCATCTTGTCATTAGAACCTATGGTTCTGCAGTACCATCCATGGCCAGTGTACTCATCATGCTCCCTCCATAAACCATCGACATAGTATATTCTTGCTTGTTCCAATGGTTGTCAATCAGCAACTGACCGAGTCTGGTCATAATGGTTGGGCTCCAAATTTTGCGCCTCAGTCCACAAAGCTCCTTCTACTTCAGCAATACGAAGAATTTCCTAAGGATTTCCAGTTTTATTCGTGTAGATTTTATCATTTCTATTCTTCCATATATACCACATAATCCATGAAAAATAACTAAAATCATAATGTTTTGGAAGTCTCCAAAAAATGATTATCCATATTAATAAAGACCAAAGATGATGAAAAAGTTCCTTGGTAAGAAAGAATCGGTCCAATAACTATATAACATAAAACTAGTTTTGACATTTATCTCTCTTATTAAAATAGAAACATTCTCCTTGACCTAACATTTTTTGTAGGATTTTAAATTAAACTAGATTTTGATTCGTGCAACTGCCCATATATTTGATTTTATTTATACATATTTATAGGTATTTATTTTACATCATTAGTGGTATGTATTTTAAATTAATCATATATTTAAATTCTTATATAAATATTTTAAATACAGTAATTTTATAGTTTACATGTCGTAATTAACCACTTGTTTTAAACAGAGAGAGAGAGAGAGAGAGAGGGAGGGAGGGAGAGAGAGGGAGAGGGAGAGAGAGGGAGAGAGAGAGAGGGAGGGAGAGAGAGAGGGAGGGGGAGAGAGAGGGAGATAGAGAGAGAGGGGAGAGAGAGACATATAGATAGATAGATAGATAGAGAGAGAGAGGAGGCCAAACAAGAATATCAAAAGACGGTGTTTCACACCGACAAACGTGTTTCTATTTCTTCCAATAATATGTTATATTCCGTTTTATTTTTAGTTTACCCAAAATCCTATCTTGAATTTGATCTATAGCTCAAGTAATAGCTTCACCATTATGCAACATTTTTTCTTCATGTGAATTCACAAAGTCCAATAACAAAATAGTATGAGAATTTTGTCATTTAAAATTCGTTTTGACATTTATTTTAACATTAAATGCGTACAAAGTTATCATCCACTTTTTTTGCAACTACTTACATTTATAAAAAAAAACGTATTGAGCAAAAAAAATTTCAAACAAAACAGAAGATCTCGGAGACATGTTTGACGGTATAACGTAATTCGAAAGAATTATAGTAAATCAAAAGATAAAATCGTTAAGGGGCGATTCATGCTCAGCAGTATGAAGAAACCCATGATGAAGCTCCACCTTAGTCCCTAAACGATGGTTTGAAAGAAAAAATGTTAGTCGAATAAAACGACGTTGATGCACCCATAAAAACAGGTTGGAATGTTGACCGCAAAAACTTTTGTTAAGAAGCTCCAAAAACGTAATCGAGAGCATGAACTCCTAGCTGCTTGATTTGAACTTAAACAAACATGATTAACTCTAAAACCAACAAATCTTATCGAATAGACTAGGTGAATGTCAAACTCATCCGCGAGCATAATGTTTGGTGAGGAGGACAATGAGACGGTTGAGACTATTAACGTCTCGATTTCGTAGATGCATTTGATGCTGAAGAGAACAATATGAACGAAACTATCGGAGGTCGAGTAAATACGACAGTGACTTGAATGCATAGACTAGTTTGAAAAGATGACCAAAATTGATAGGTCCTAATATGTACCACTTTTAGATCATGTTATAGGCCCTATTTGGAGTTTGTTATGTGTGTCTAGGATGTGTTTTAGAGTCTTTTCAGGTCCAGGTACATTTTGGAGCATTATAGAGATTATGAGGCTTTCTGGAGCTCTAAGAGAGAGAAAGAAAGAGAGAGAGAGAGAGAGAGAGAGGAGCCTCGTAGTTGGTCAATTCAGCCAAGTACGAGTTGAGATAGAGCACTGCGTCAATCGACGATGCACAATTGCCGTCGATCGACGGTCGACGCGCAGAAGCCTAATTCACAAAGTACCCGACTTGAAACTCAAGTCATGAAAATTAAAAATTGCCCGTGGATGAGTTTTACCTAGTTTGTATTATATTTGCTGGTGTTTTATGCAAAAATATGATTAGAGAAAGATTTTGGAGATTTTAGATGACTTTTGAGACTTTACTTAGTAGTTTAGGGTTTTTGGGGAGAAAATCAAGATTTCTCAAGCTTTGTATTAGAGCCACAGTTTCTATCTCTATTCCTATTCTTATGCATTATTTTATGTTTATGATTATGTTCTGCTTAGCTATGTCTGAGTAGTTACCTTGTTAGATTTTGGGTTTATTAATAGTTTTGACGGATTAGCCAAACAATAGAATTGCTAGGGTGATTATTAGATTTATCATGAGAATTATGTTTATTTTTTGTGTTCTAGAGTAGCTAACTAGAACCTGATATTATGATAAATGATACTGAAGAGTAGGATCGTTACCTGAAGGTCCTGAACAAATTTTGTTGAGCTTAAGTTATTTGGGACAATCGAGAGACTGATCTAGTAATTCTAAGTGAACCAATCGAATCTGGTCGTTTAATACTTGACTAAAAAAGCCATCGATCAATGTCGTTTATATAACATTGATCGACGGTCATTCCGAATTTGTACGTACACGAATGAATGTTGTAGACTTTGAGCTTAGCAATAGGATATATATAACTTATATTTTTACTAATTGAATCTGTGTTCTATGATTGAAAACTATTGGCTTTTATCCATTATAATTCACTACTTGAAAACCCTAAATCTAGCTATTTTCTTTATTTCTTTACAAACCAACAATTACTTGATTTACTATTTTAAAAGTCTTATTATTTGCCTAGCATAACTAAGTTGATTATCAAATCTATTGTGTGTTTTCGCTCTCTGTGGATTCGATCTCTAAGTACTACAATTGAACCTTTTATTTGAGAGAGTAATCAGTAGCTCTAGGGTAATTTGAGCACATATCAAATTTGGCGCTGTTGCCGGAGAGCATGGATTGCCATTAGATTTGTTTTGCAAGTTTTGTCTAGGTTTTCTTTTTAGTCTACTTACAATTTTTTTCTTTTGTCTTTCAGGTGCATGCCCAACAGTACCACAAGCAACAAAGAAAAAAACTTAATTTTCTCAGACCCAGTAGCCATCGAACGTAGCATTTGCAAGGAGAAGCGACAAGCATCGAACGTAGCATCTGCAAGGAGAAGCGACAAGCATTGAACGTAGCATCTGCAAGGAGAAGCGACAAGCATCGATCGACGCCAACACTTCTTCGTTGATCGACACTCATCTGCAGGAATCGATCGACACCAATACCGAGACATCGATTAATGGTGATTCTCGAGTAGAGATGGTTGTTATTCTGCTCGTGACTGGGAATGAGAGAGGAGACATGTATGACCTAGAAGGTCATCTGCGTAATACATCATGTCAGAGAATTGAATCAGGGGACTGTAATCCTTGAACAAGAAGAAGTTGATGTAGCTCAAGCGGGAACTGAAGCCCATGCTGCTCAACCCAGAAAGTTGGCTGACTACAATCGTTCAAATCAATTATATTCCAACAGATCTGCTATTCCTCCTCCATATTTCTAGAGGAACGGTTATGAGCTGAAGCCAACTTATTTCACACTTGTGGCACAAACACCATTTCATGGTCACTCTATGAGCACCATATGGATCATTTGGAGCGATTAGAGGATCTTGTGTCTGCCATCAAGGCTAATAGAGTCCCTGAGTACTACCTTTTATGAAGCTCTTCAACTATTTGCTTGTTGGAGATGCTTCATACTGGCTCAAGCCGCTACCACCACGATCAGGTACATCCTGGATAAATATTAAAAATGTCTTCATGCGTAAATCTTTGATGATGCCAGAACTGAGGATTTGAGGAGCAGAATTGCTACATTTACAAAAGAGCTTACAGAGACTTTCAGAAACTTCTGGATCAGATTCAAATATTACCAAAGATATTTTCCACACCATGGATTCAATGAAGTGAAAATTCTCAGCACTTTCTTCAGAGGTATTGAGCTATCATACCAGATGGCTTTAGACACAACCAATGAGCAAAACTTCTGCATTAGGAGTCTAGAATAAGCTACCAATAGAGAATTTGGCAACAAGCAACATCACCAAGAACAATGATCATGAGATAAGAAATCAGTCCCTACACTTACCAAGGATCACATGGACGAAGTAAAAGCCAAGCTGGACAGTGTTTAAAGGTTTCTAAGCAAGTTAGTTTCAGAGAAGGTGTAGAAGCTATAGGATCAGACAATGAGAAATGTGAAGAAGAGGATGTGAACTTTGGAAATGGATTCCAGAGATATAGGAACAAGAGCAACAAATTTTTTTTATAGCAATGGTCAGAGGAGTTGCTACAACCAAGGATCATAGCAGCAAAGACCCTACAACAACAACAAACCCTATGGAGCCTCTTACTACCAGAAAGCCCCATCAGATACCTAGGAGAACAAGATTGAAGCTATGATTGACAAGGTTTTGGAGGGACAGCAGAAAATGATAGTGGATTTCAATGGAAAGATTGATGTTGTCTATGCCAACCTCAACACTAAATTTGAAGCTCTCAACACCCATGTGAAGAAGCTAGAGAATCAAGTTATTCAGACCAGTGAAGCTGTGAGGAGATAAGAAGCCTTGATCAAAGAAAAGATTGAGGCTGGACAGAATCACCACGTCAGTGCCATCATAGATGATAATTATTGGCAAGTTGTGGAAAAATTTAGGCACCAAGACGAAGAAATTCGTGATAATCTCCTACCATGTTTGAACGACCATCGATCGATAGCTGAAGCTAATCACTGACTGGTGGTACATGAAGAATCCATGTGTGAAGAGATGGACATCGATCAACAGCCCGACCCTACCATGGATCGATGGCCGATTGAGACATAAGGATGTTAGTTTCCAAGCATAGACGTGAGCCTTATATATGCTAATAGGCACTCGAAACCCACCCACCCAAACCAGACAGAAAGATAAACCAGTCGCTACGGTAATTGAGGAAGCTATGGATAGACATTCTAGAGGAAAGAAGAAGATCCCTAAAGATCGTAGAAGGGAAGCTAATGAGAAAGATATGGATGGCTTTGCTAAAAGTCCTCATAATCCCTTTAGAAACCCCATTCGAGGAAGCTTATTACACTTTCAGATTGTGGATGTTCTTCAGAGAAACCAAGGAGACTGATGAGTACATTAAGAGAATGTTTAATCATCTGAGGGAGAAGAAAAAGCAGAATGTCAAGTTAGAGAAGACAAGCGACCCTGGGAAGCTTGTGGTTCCCTTCAACACCAAAGGACATGAGTACCCTCATGCACTCTGCAACACCGGTTCTTCAGTAAGAATTACTCCAAGAACCGTGACAGAGGTGCTAAGCTTAAGGTGGAGCGTTCTAGTGATTCATTCATTATTGTGAATTGCTCTAAGGCAAATTCAGGAGGCATAATCAAAGACATATAAGTGAAAATCGGTGATTCCTTAATTCATGTCTTGGACGTCCAAGTAGATCATAATTCATCCCTGCTACTTGGAAGAGCTTTCATGGCCATGATAGGAGCAATATGTGACATGAAGACAAACATGTTATATCTATCTCTTATTTATCAAAATTAGTACTATGAACCTTTTCAAATTAGAACCAAGACTACTCTCATTGATTTGGTTCATGAACCAGGACTTGTGGCCACATGTTTCTGCGATTTCGAGCAAGAGAACGACCCGGACAATGGAGCATCGATCGACACCCAGCCCAACAAATTGATCGACGATGCCAACCAACAATCAATCAACGATGCCAACCAACAATCAGTCGACACCCTCCCTTTGACATCGATGGACGACAACCCTGACTTAGGGAATCATACGGCTAACCCAGATTACAATGCATCTAACCTTGAAGAAGAAGCATATCGTGCTCTTTCACTACAAGAAGCTAAAAATTTCAGAGGATCCGATGAAACCTGGATTGCGACATCGACCGATGATGGCCCTATACCATCGATCGCTGCTACCCTGGAAGAAGGGTACGAATCTTATAAGGATCCAGCTATAAGAATATTTCGTTGGGAAACCAGAGATGAGTATGGAGTTTATAGAGATGAAGATGGCAATGCACGAGCAATAGATGACAAAATCGTTAACGAGTCAAAGGAAGACATTAAAGATTTTCTTCAAAGAGCAGCCATCACTAGACACACTCGTCTTTGTTTGCCAAAGTATGCAGAGAACTTTGATAGGACCATGCCCGAAACAAAAACATACAGCAGAGCAGAAGTAGATGACATGGTACAAGAAATCTAAGAGAACATGAGATGTTGATGGATGACTACTACAAGAGGATTGATGACATCTATTACCTATTCAACAACAATATTATCTGGTTAACTACGTGCATGGAGGTTATGAAGCAAAAGATGGACTTTACTCATTAGATGATTCATAGACAACATGCGAACGGAGCCAACGCCGCACCATCAATCGACAGATGGGCTCGACCATCGATCGACGCTTCAAACGGACCATTTAGACAGAGGCTGGTAACTGAGAAGCTGCTAGAAGATAAACTTGATGGAATTTATGCATCTCAAGACATGATGATGGAAGATATCTCTAGGAGATTGGATGACATATCCATACCCATAGATAGCAGAATTGGCTAGTTACACAAATGCATTGACAATCTTCTAGAGAGAATGAGTCAAATTGAGATCACCAAAGAGAACATGGAAAACCAAAGAACCAGAGATGAAGAAGCCATAAGAAGCTTCGTTGGTACTTGGTTCCAGACTAACAAAAATTATGTGGACTCTTGTTTTCCAACAAGTGATACTCTACCCTCATCTTAGTCCATGCAGTACTAAACGTCAAGTTAAAGAGTATAACCAAGCGCTGAGTGGGAGGCAACCCACTATTAGGTATGCTTTAAATTCATTTTATTTTCATGATTTACTAATTTCATGTTTTTCTTTATCTGCAGTTCTAAAAAGAGGAATATCGAGAACCTAGCCATCGGTCGACAACGGAGCACAACCATCGGTCGATACCGATCACCATCGGTCTACATCATGCCATTATCATCGATCAACACTCGTAACAGAGCCTGTTATTTTTGACTATCCTTAACACATTTACTTAGGGTTAAATTTTTTCCACCTAACCGAGACGGTAGAACATTGGGGACAGTGTTATTTAAGTCTAGGGAAGGTTTACTGATATTGTTTTCTATTTTGAGTTTTATTCTTATGTGTTATATTGAGTCAAGAAAGAGATTATGATCAAATTTAAATTTTTATTTATTATTTAACATTCTATAGCACCATTCTAGATTTGTTGATTGCACAGAGTACTAGAGATACAAAAGTGGATCATCATGCCACTATATCACACTTGCTTAGAAATTTTTAAGGAATCTAAGCTAACCTCCAACCCAATTTGAGTTATTTGCTTGCTTTGGGGTTTGACATACATTGGATCAAATTCCTCTTGCAAGTCTCGAAGGTACAAGTTTGTGTGCTTCTGATTTCCTTCTCTCTCTCTCTCTCTCTCTCTCTCTCTCTCTCTCTGGCATCTATAAAATAAAAGATTGAGATGATTTCCTGAAAGATACAAAGGGGTAGGTAAATTACCTATGACCCCATTATTATAATTCAGAAAGGATATGTAAATTACATGTGACCCCATTATTTGCCTACACTTTGTCAAAAATAAAAATAAAATAAAAAAGAGAAAAGAAAAAGAAAGATGAACAAGATGGATTGTATCATCATCATTGATTCACTGGACTTATAAAAAATATAAAAATATAAAGTGATTCAGAGAAGAGAGAAAAACGGAAGAAAAGGACCAGATAAGACTGCATGTGTGTTCAGATACTTGTAGGGGTAAGAGTCCAAGTGTCCTTTGATCGATACTTTCAAGGTAAAGCCTGCACTTTTATTTTATGCAAGAAATGAGGTTAGTAGAGGGGCGAGTCAAGCTAGTATCTGCTAAGTTATTGGTAGATGAATTTGGTTGTGATACTATGATCATGTATATAAAGTTTTTTTAAGATTGATACTTGTTTGATGTGGTTGCAACATAGTAAATGTGATAATGATAAGCTAAATTTTTGTGAGTCCCTTGTGTTTTCAAACCTCTTCCACATGTTTATCCTTGTTTTGCTTGAGGACAAGCAAAAAGTTAATTCTGAGAGAGTTGATAGGTCCTAAATTTTACCACTTTTAGACCATGTTATAGGTCCTATTCAGAGTCTGTTATGTATCTAGGATGTGTTTTAGAGTCTTTTCAGGTCCATGTATATTTTGGAGCATTGTAGAGATTGTGAGACTTTCTGGAGCTCAAAAAGAGAGGAACCCCGTAGTTGGTCAATTCAGCAAAGTATGAGTCGAGACAGAGCATTGCGTCAATCGATGACGCATACTTGTGTTTGATCGACGGTCGACACGCATAAGCCCAATTCACAAAGTACCCGACTTGAAGCTCAAGTCATGGAAATTACAAGATTGCCCCTGGACGAGTTTTAACTAGTTTATCTTGTCTTTGCTGGTGTTTTATGCAAATATATGATTTTTTGTCACAGATGCAAAGATATGATTAAAGAAAGATTTTGGAGACTTTAGACGACTTTGAGACTTTACTTAGTAGTTTAGGATTTTTGGGAAGAAGATCAAGACTTCTCAAGCTTTGTATAAGAAGTTTCTATCTTTATTCCTATTCTTATACATTATTTTATGTTTATAATTATGTTTTGCTTAACTATGTCTCAGTAGTTACCTTGTTATATTTAAGCTTTATTAATGGTTTTGACGGATTAACAAAAAAAAAAATTGTTAGGGTGAATATTATATCTATCATCAGAATTGTGCTTATTGCTTGTGTTCTAGAGTAGGTAAATAGAATCTTGATATTAAGATAATTGATACTGTGAGAGTAGGATCATTACATGAACAAATCCTGTTAAGCGTAAGTTATAAGGGACAATTGAGAGACTAGTCTAGTAATTCTAAGTGAACCAATAGAATCTAGTCGTTTAATGCTTGACGAAAGCCATCGATCCATGCCGTTTGCATACTATCGATCGACGATCATTCCGAATTTGCACTCGAATGTTGTAAACTCTGAGCTTAGCCATATGATAGATATAACTTATATCTTTACTAATTGAATTTGTGTTCTATGATTGAAAACACATTGGCTTCAATTCATTATAATTCACTACTTGAAAATCCTAGATCTAACTATTTTCCTAATTGTTTACAAACCAATTCATTACTGATTTACTGTTTCTTAAGTCTTATTAATTGTCTATCATAACAAGTTGATTATTAAATCTATTGTGTGTCTCGCTCTCAGTAGATACGATCCCCGCTAAACTCTTATTTGAGAGAATAATTAGTAGCTGTAGGGTAATTTAAGCACGTATCAAACATCAACGACAGTGAAATCAGAGTGAAGCTTGACGAGGACTTCTAAGGCAGCAACGACTCCTGAGTTAAGATAGAAGCTGCTATTTTCAGCGTTACCGTGATGGAGCCATCAAACGTCATGAAGCTGCCAATCGTCGAACTCAGAAAAACTTTGAATGAGGGAGTGAGCGTCAAGATTTTCAGTTATGACATCTGGTTGTGGGGGTTTGCGGTAGCTGCAGTGGGAGGAGGAGAATCTGTGAGTCTTTGTCAGAACCGAGACTAAGACGAAGATCATCAGAATCGGTCACTTCAGAAATGAGGCACAACGAGGCTGAACTTAAAGCTGTGACATTGAGATAGGGTGATGGAGGCAGAGAGAGCACCAAGGAGGATAAGAATCCTCGGTTTGTATAACTTTCAGATCTGGTGTGCCAAGCTGGATGGACGGAGGAGACCACCTCTGATGACGGAGAGAGGACTGAAGGAGGCAAAAGGAGTCGCTGGATCAGTCCCGACACAGACGCCATGGAAGAGACCTTTGTAAATCCCTTTTGACTGAGCCATAGTATCGCCACGGAGGAGAACAAATCTTCGTCCTCAGCAGTGTTAACATGTAGGAAGCTTTGGTGAACCGTTTGTCGGGGCTTGAATCCGAGAGGCAAGGAGCGGTGATAACTGAAGGAGCTATGCAGAGAGAGAGACTTTAGTGAACAACATGCACATTGAACCATACCTCTAAGTAAATCTGAACATGAGTAGAGGATGCCAAAGAAGGATGAACACGGGATTGATGAAGACAATGGTAACGCGGATCAGATCTCGAGGCCGGTGAGCCGAGTTGAGAAATCGTCTCCAGTGTCCCTCCATCTATTTTGTAAAGCTATAATATCCTCGTTATAACTATATTTTTGTTTACAATTATTTTAAATTAGAAAAATAATTAAAAGCCCAAAAAACCATAGAAATTTACTGTATTTACGGTGAAACCAGGGTCAAACCCATCTCCCCACCCACCCAGCAACTTCTCGGATCTACATTTGTGTAAATCTAAAATCAAACGCGATTTCTAATAGCATATCTCCCTTTTCACATAACTTCCCCATTCTCTATCTATTTCGCGAAAGTAACGAAGAGGAAAAGGAAACGATCTCCAAGCAAACTAAGGACAATCATCAAGAGGTAATGTTCTTCTTTGTTTGAATTAAGGTTTTCGTGATATTTGAATTCGATTCTGTCTCATTCTGATCGTGTCTCTGTCTCTCGAGTTTGTGTCATTCCGTCGTGTGTCTGTCTCTCTCGATTTGGTCTCATTTCATCTTGCATGAACATTGTAGGAAGTGAAAATGGCGAGGACACGATGGACAAGGAAGAAGAAGAAAACAAAACCACTGAATGATATAACTTCTCCTTTAAAAGAAGTTTCTGAGGCTGGAGGAGAGGTTGAGATTCCGAAGTCCGTTGAAGAAGAGAATGAACATGAGGACAACATTTTTGAAGATGAAGAGAACGAGAAGGAGCCAAACCCGATTGAAGATGAAGAGAACGAGAAGGAGCCAAACCCGGTTGAAAATGAAGATGAAGAGAATGAGGAAAACACAGTAGAAGAGGAAGAGAGGTCAGAGGAAGAAGATGTGAACTTGGATGAAAATGAAGTAAAAGAGAATGGAGAAGAGAATGAGGAGAACTCGGGAGAAGAGGAAGAAGAAGAGAATGGAGATGATAACGAGGGGAACGTTGAGAAAGAAGGAGATAATGGAGATGATAACGAGGGGAACGTTGAGAAAGAAGGAGATAATGGAGAAGATAATGAGGACAATTCAGGAGAGGAGGAAGAGACGAATTCTGACAATAATCCTCATGGTGAAGATGTGCAGACCAATGAAGAAGTAAATAGAGAAGAAGGAAGTACCAGTCGAACTTTAAGTGAGGTTAGTATTTGGTATATGTGTCTAGTAGTTTGTCAAAAAAATTGGTAGAACTTAGGATAACTGGTTTGTTTGTTATGTTGTAATATTGGTATAACTAAGTATAACTTATTTGTATTGTTTGTTGTTTGTTTGTTTGGAGGGTTCCCTGGATGAGGCGATAAAACCGGAGGGCATGTACTTCCCACCGTCTGAGTATAGGAAGAAGATCAAGATATCGACAAGGTGTTTTATTGCTGATGTATTGAAAACCTTTAAAGAGTTAAATCCTCCGATGAGCACGGTTGAGAAGACTTGGTTTGAGAATCATCCACAGTTCAAACACATCTTCCACATGTCAGAGCTTGGAAACCACAAGGTTATGGGCATGTGGATGCTCCTTCTCCGAACCGTACGCATTGCAAGGGAAAAGGAGGCATGGTTTGGCGTGAATGGTTGTCCCATCCGCTATGGTATTAGAGAACATGCTTTGATATTTGCATTGAACTTTCGAAACTATCCATTGAACTACAAGGAAAACGGAGGCACGAGGTTTATGAAGAAATATTTTGGTGGTGGAATAGTAAGATATCAAGACGTGAAAGCAAAACTTCTTGAGGGAATGGAAACTTCTCGTGATAGGTTGAGGCTGTTGGTCTTGTTTTCCTATTAAGTATTATTGTTGGGCAGACAAAGACCGGTAATGATGCCCCTTCCGTGGAGCCATTCTTGCTGAGGGCAATTGATGATCTCAACTTATGCAAAACATTCCCTTGGGGTAGATTGTCGTTTGATAACATGTTGAGACAAATTTCACACACTATGAGTCATTTTGAAGGGGAGGTGAAAGAAGGTGTGATATGGCCAATTCCAGGTTTATGTATCCCAATGGAGGTAATTTTTTAAGTCATATATGACTCGTACGCTTGTGATGTTGACTTTGTGATACTGAGACTTCTCGGGTTATTTTACATATGTAGCTCCTAGAATTTGAGGCGATTAGGAAATTGGGGGAGAAATTTCGAGAGTCTGTTGAAGACGTAGACCCAACATGTCCAAGGATGTGCCGATCAAAGTTCAAGAGAAGTGAAATGAAGGGATTTCCCCTATCGAAAACAAATAAAGAACTTAGTAATACTAAGGTTAGTTGTTCCTTTAATCTGAATATTATACACTCCATGTTATGGTAATTTTCATAAGGCGTTGAAACTGTAGGACATTGAGAACATCTTGTTTGTTTCTGATGAGGAACAAACTCTACTAGATAGGATAACAGAACCAGAGGACATCAGAGATAAGGATGATGTGATTGCCGAGAGCTGGATGAAGAGGATTGCTAGTGGATATGCAGTAAGGTTCGAAGATATGTTAGAGGCGGATGTTGCGGCCCGAGAAGCCCCTATCCCTGAGAATGGTGGAAACCAGACCGGAGCCACCAATGAAGCAGAAGTGACGACAGTGAAGTTAAATGAACTGGTAGAAGTCTTTAACAGCTTCAGAGAAGATATGGGAGAGCAGATGAAGAGGATTGAGGAAAAGGTTGATGAGTTTGACTTAAGACTTGCTTCCTCAGAAGCTTATGTTCAGGAGCAGTTAGCTTCTATGAATGTGGATGTGGAGGAAGAGGACAGGGGTGTCAAAAGGAAGAGGCGAATGAAGTCGAATACCTCAAAGAGCTCAAAGAAAACAAGTGATATGTTGTTTTTCACCTTGGTGTGTACTAAAAACTTATGTTGATTAACTTGTGTACTAAAAACTTATGTTGCTTTTGTTGGTGTGTAGTACGAGAACTAAAACTTATGTTGGTTTCGGTTTGTTCTAAAACTTATGTTGATTTTTGTTTCTTCTATAACTGGTTTATTTGGTTCCATTCTATTTTTCACATAATTTAACCGAAATTCTAATATTATAAGTATTCATTCTCTCTGCTTTTCTTCTTCACCTTTTACTTTCTTTCTCTCTCTTATCTTCTCTCCTTCTCAGACCTAAAGTGAAAGTGAAGATAGATGGAAGTAGGATCGTCTTCTAGGAAGCGAAATTCTGGTCGGAGATTGTGTTTCTGTGGCTTACCGGCGTCGATAACGCAAGCTTGGACTGAAAAAAAAAACAGGGAGACGATTTTATGGCTGCCCACGTTATAAGGTATAATAGTTGAGCTCTGAAATATAAATTTAAAATGGTATCTGACATGGATCTTATCTTATGGCAGCGTGGAAATGCATGCTCGTACTTCTCTTGGTTTGATGAAGAGGAAGGTACAACATGGCAAAAAAGAGCTTTGATTGAAGCCCGGGATGAGATCCGGGAGAAGGATCGAGTCGTTGAGAAGTTAAAGAAAATCATTTCAGTAATGGAGAACAAACAAGAGAGTGAAGATGAAATTGTAGAAAGTTTGAAGAATTTTATGTTTAAGTGTTTTAGATCTCGTGTTATGTTCAAGTGTTTTAGATCTCGTTTTATGTTCAAGTGTATGGTGAAATAAGATAAGTATGTAAAATAACTAAGGAAAAATAGGCGAGTCTCGAAAAGCTAGTGAAACTTGGAAAACAAGCACAAATTTCATCCAAACATGTCTTAACACAACATGAGACAGAGATTCTCGAGACAAAAGTCTTAACAACAATCTCTGACACAATAAAACGAAAAATATGAAAACAACCCGCAAATTTCTAACAACAAAGGGGAACAAGCTTCTTGAACATAGCAATCTCATCCACGGGTTATAAGCTTCTTTAGCTCAGCAATCTTTGCAGCCATCTCGTCCAACTCCTTTCTTAAGCGACGAACCTCCTCCTGAACTCCGATAACCCAAGGTTGACGGCAGTGGAGGCCATCATCCTGCGGGTTTGACATAGTTTCACTCAGTTTCCCACATATGTTTATTGATTTTAATTTCAAACAATAAAAAATAAAAAATAAAAAAAATACCTTAAACGAACTGCAAGTGAAATACCTTTTTCCAGGGAAGAAATCCTTATCTTTCGGATTAGTAGATACCTCGTCGACGATTCGTCCCCCACATGGGCAACCCGTAGGAACTCCATACTGAGCATCGGCAATGTACCCAAGCATATCGTAGTGTTTATTCATTTTCTTCATCTCCCTTATTTCTTGTTTCTCTACCCATGGGTCCATTTCGGAATTGAGAGGTTTTGAGGAGAAATAATGATGATAGAGAAAGTTGAGAGATGAGAGATATGTGGAGCGAATGAGTAGTGTGGGAATCAGGTTTTTTCCTCAAAAATACCGCATTGACTCATCAATAATTAGTAAGCCCGCCAAAATTTTAAACTATTTAGAAAAGCCCGCCAAAATCAACAAGTAGTTGTCCGTAAGATAGTAGTTGTACAAAAACTACAAATAGTTATACTTTCGGTGCTTTTCAGTTATTTTAGTATTACAGATAAATATATTTTGTTTTCTTAGTTGTACAATGAAGTATAAGATTTTAAAATAATATAATTGGTGTTTTGCGTAATAAAAATGTATGTTGAAGTTGTACAACGAAATATAATCTTCAATACTCACATAGTTAACAAAGTGACTATAAAAGTGTATGTTGGGTTGTTCTTTTGTTTGTAGAGTATAACATTTTTCTTATTCCCGTGGATATATCATTTTTCTTATTCCCGTTGTTCTTTTGTTCAGTTGTGTGTTGGGTTGTTCTTTTGTTTGTAAAGATTTTGCTTTCCAAACTCACTTCAAAATTAATAATAGTATTACATAAACAATAACATAGTCACTACAAAAAAAGTTGCTATTCATAGCACATTGTTATAGCTCGTTTTACCGAACTGCTATCGTTGATGAGGGTAATATTTTTTTATTATAGAACAGCATTAGATAAATGCTATGATAGAGTTTTAGTAAGCGGGAACCTAAAATTAGCTTTTACGCGAAACACTTAGTGAAAATTAGCTTTTCCCTCATTCTCATCGGGGTTCCCTCTCATCTCTCTCATTTTCCCTCTTTCTCTTTTGAACCCTAAATGAAATCCCCATTGTTTCTCTCTCGAAAAAAAATCTGGAAACCAATTAGCTCGGGAACCAATCTCTATCAACCTCCATCTCGAAAACCCTAAACGAATTCTGCCTCATTTCCCATCTCGAAACCAATCCTCACAGCTTCTCCCATCCTCGCCGCTTCTCAAACAGTTCTTCGATTCAGCCCATCCTCTCAAACAGTTCTTCGATTCAGCTCCGGTTGTACATCTCGAAGGTAGTGGGAGTCCTAATTTTTAGTTGAAATCGATTTACATAATCTCGAATTTATTATTTTACTTTTTGAGTTCTCGGTTTCTTTGAGTTCTTATTTGCTTTGAGTTCTTATTTTCTTTGAGTTCTTGGTTGCTTTGAGTTCTTGTTTGCTCTGAATTATTTTGATGATTTTTTTGGATTTTATGTATCGTTATATGCTCTGAGGACAACTTGACAACACAGTACGATGGACAAAGCTTGGGTACATCTAAGCAGGTACTGATCTTAAGCATATATATTTTAGTTTTCATTTTGTGCATCGCACTAACATGTTTCTTTTGTGTTCATTTTGATTGTTAATGGAAGAGTTGATCCTGGATATGAGAGAGGGGCTTCACAGTTTGTCCGGGATGTGGCTTCAGCTATGGGAGGGATTGATATGATTATATGTCCGTGCATAGACTGCCGTAACATTGATCGTCATTCAGAAAGTGTTGTAGTTCACCATCTAGTTACCAGGGGAATGGAGGAGGGTTATAAGATGCGGAGTGATTGGTATCTACATGGAGAAGTGAACTCAGAGGTTGCAGGTGAAAGTAGAGCAATTGAATGGAATGATGAGATCGTTGGGCTGTGGGCTGTACAGAGCTGCTGAGCTTTTTGATGAAGAGTTAGCTGAGATGGGGGATTTATCTGAAGCTGCAGAGGGAGACGACAAGAAAGAAGATGAGTTTTTGGCAAAGTTAGCTGAGGCTGAAACACCCATGTATCCAGCATGTGTCAACCATAGTAAGCTCTCTGCAATTGTTTCATTATTTCGACTGAAGACTGAGAATGGGTGGTCTGACAAGAGCTTCAATGATCTGCTAGAGACATTGCCGGAGATGTTAACAGAGGATAATGTGCTTCACACATCACTGTATGACGTGAAGAAATTTCTGAAATCCTTCGACATGGGTTATGAGAAGATTCATGCATGTATTAATGACTGTTGTCTGTTCAGAAAGAGGTTCAAGAAGCTTGAGAAGTGTCCAAAGTGTAAGGCTTCGAGATGGAAGACAAATATGCATACTGGTGAGAAGAAGAGGGGCGTCCCACAGAAGGTATTACGTTATTTTCCTATAATTCCTAGACTGAAGAGAATGTTCCGTTCAGAGGAAATAGCTAAGGATTTACGGTGGCACTCTATGAACAAAAGCAGTGATGGTAAGCTTCGTCACCCTGTTGATTCAGTGACATGGGATCAGATGGATGCTAAATACCCAACGTTTGCAGCAGAAGCAAGGAACATCAGGCTTGGCCTTTCAACAGATGGATTCAATCCATTCAACATGAAGAACTCCATGTACAGTTGCTGGCCTGTATTACTGGTAAACTACAACTTGCCACCTGACTTATGCATGAAGAAGGAGAACATCATGCTCTCATTGTTGATTCCTGGTCCACAGCAGCCTGGTAATAGTATAGATGTATACTTAGAACCCCTCATCGAGGATCTGAACAGCATGTGGAGCATTGGGGAGTTAACATTCGACGCTCTGACTCGATCAACATTTACTCTTAAGGCAGCATTGCTCTGGACAATCAGTGATTTTCCGGCTTACGGGAATCTTGCAGGCTGCAAAGTAAAGGGTAAAATGGGGTGTCCGTTATGTGGGAAAAAGACAGATAGCATGTGGTTAAAGTACAGCAGAAAACATGTGTACATGTGCCATAGGAAGGGTCTCCCACCAGGTCATCGTTTCCGGGGAAAGAAAAGATGGTTTGATGGCAAAGCTGAACAAGGAAGAAGAGGAAGAATACAGACTGGGCGTGAAATTTCTCAAAACCTTAGAAATTTCAAGAATGATTTTGGAAATTTCAAAGGATCTGCAAGAAAGAGAAAAAGGGTTCAGTGTGCTGATAATAAAGGCTCTGATAGTGAGGCTTTATCGAGTGAATCAGAGGAAGAAGAAGAAGAAGAAGTAGAAGTAGATGAAGATGAGTTATCTAGATGGAAAATAGGTCAATCTTCTTCAAGCTACCTTACTGGGAGGTAAGAAACTTATCTCTTTTCCTTAAATGGTTTTCTATTCCAACTGCCTTTTGATTAATTTTTTTTTTGTCTTTTGTTTATGGTTGAGTAGAAACTTCCGGTGAGACACAACTTAGACGTTATGAATGTGGAGAGAAATGTGGCTGCGAGTCTAGTGTCAACTTTGTTGCACTGTGGTAAATCAAAGGATGGTCTTGCAGCTCGTAAAGATCTCGAGGAGCTTGGTATTAGGCCAGAGTTGCACCCTAGAGTTCAGGGTAAACGCACATATCTTCCTCCAGCACTGTGGTCGTTGTCCAAGGTAGAGAAGAAGATTTTTTGCAGACGTCTATCCGACTTCAAAGGGCCGGATGGATATTGTTCTAACATCTCAAGAGGTGTCTCGTTAGATGAGTGTAAAGTCACAGGGTTTAAATCACATGACTACCATGTGTTTATGCAGCAACTTCTGCCCATTGCACTGAAAGGTTTGTTACCAAAAGGACCGAGGCTTGCAGTGTTTAGGTTATGCGCATTCTTCAATCTGCTGTGTCAGAGAGTTATTGATAGGGATAAGCTTTTGGTCATGGAAGCTGAGATTGTTGAGACTCTGTGCTTGTTCGAAAGATTCTTTCCTCCAAGCTTCTTTGATATCATGCTCCTTTTGACTGTCCATCTTGGAAGAGAAGCCCGGCATGGTGGACCAGTACATTTTAGATGGATGTACCCATTTGAAAGGTAAGATAAATATGACTAATTTTAACAAAAATTTCTTTTGAATTGAGTTTCTATCTGCTCTAAATTTTGTCACTTGTTTCAGGTATATGAAAGTCCTTAAAGACTTTGTAAGGAATCCTGCAAGACCAGAGGGATGCATTGCTGAGTGCTATCTAGCTGAGGAATGTATCAGGTTTTGTAATGAATTTTTGAAGAAGACTACAAATGTCCAGCAGAAAGTAGATAGAAACATGGAGTTCGAGAACAATTATGTCTTAGAGGGTCGTCCAATATCCGGAGGCACTTCAGTTACTCTCAGTGAAACAGAAAAAAAGATTGCTCATCTTGCTATCATCCAAAACATGGCTCTCGTCGAACCTTATGCAGAGTAAGTACCATATTTTACTCTTTCATTAATTCGTTGACAGTAACTAACATATTGTTTGTTTTCAATATTGAAGTGCACATCTACAACATTTGCAAGACAGTGATGGAAGATGCCGTCGAGATGCATCAACCTTATGGAGTATGCATACAAATAATTTTGCAAGCTGGCTAAAAGAACAGGTGCCTCTTGATTCTACAGCACATGATGAAACACTTAAGTGGATAGCTTATGGTCCAAGATGTACTGCAAGGTCATATACAGGATTCATAGTTAATGGGCAGAGATTTCACAATATATCTGTTGATAGGAAGAGTCAAAACAGTGGGGTTTATTACGAGGCAACAGCAGTTTGTAGATCAAGTACCAAAGATACATCACAGGTCGTTGATTTGGTTTCCTACTACGGCAGAGTAACTGACATCATTTTGGTGGACTATAACATCTTCTATGTTCCTCTGTTCCGGTGTCAATGGGCCGTAAAGGGTAATGGAGTGAAGATTGAAGATGGTTTTACACTTGTTAACATGAATCATAGTCAAGCCTCCTTTACAAGTGCCCCCTACATACTAGCATCTCAAGCGAAGCAAGTCTTCTACTCTAGGGAAGATGAGTCTTTGAATTGGTATATAGTCATGAGAGGTCCTTCCAGAAGATACAGTAAGGAAGAGACTCAAGAGAGAACTGCAGACATTGGACCATTGCCATCAAATATAGACATGGATGCTGAGATTGATGAAGCTGAGAATTCCAGAAGTGATGCTGAAGGCATTTATGTGTAACATGTATCCTTATTGTTCGTGTGTGTCATGTTTGCTTGGTCATTGACTCGTTGTTGGTTTGTGGTCTGTTTGCTTGGTCCTTGTGTCTTTGTTGGTGTGTCTTGTATGGTTTCTGTTTATGTAAAGAGTGAACTCATGAATTTTCATATTTTGTTTCAGGTAAATTGAAATGGGGCGTCCAAAGGGCAGCAAACGCGGAAGGAAACCAACAATCAAGAAGAAGAAAAAAGATGACGAGGTTGAGTTCGTGTGTACTGTAAAGGAACAAGACCAAGCTCCAGCTACTGTAGAGGAACAAGTCGAGGAACAAGTCGGGGAACAAGACCAAGCTCCAGCCCGAGGAACAAGATCAATTTGAGGAACATGAAACTCAACAAGAGCAATCCGAGGAACATGTATTGGGGCGTCCAAAGGGCAGAAAACGCGGAAGGAAACCAACAATCAAGAAGAAGAAAAAAGATGACGAGGTTGAGTTCGTGTGTACTGTAAAGGAACAAGACCAAGCTCCAGCTACTGTAGAGGAACAAGTCGGGGAACAAGTCGGGGAACAAGACCAAGCTCCAGCCCATGTAGAGGAACGAGATCAATTTGAGGAACATGAAACTCAACAAGAGCAATCCGATGGACATGAATCTGAACAAGAGCAATGCGAGGAACATGTATTGGAACAAGAGGAAGCTGCTGATGTGCTAGAAGCAGAGCATTATGCCGATGTGCCTCAAGGTGAGATCGAACATACTGAGGGACCAATAGCTTCAAGTTCTCGTAAGAGAAAGCGTGGACCAACAATGATGAGAGACCTAGCTAAAGATCCAAATAGCAGAGTTCGTGTGGATTTCACATTCATGGGAGAAGCATATGGTCCTGGATCAGTCAAGTTGTCCTCATATTTAGGTCCATTGGTTAGGGAGCACGTGCCTGTTACTTTAGAAAGTTGGAAACATCTCACTGAAGAAGTGAAGACAGTGCTCTGGAAATCAGTCCAGGTAACACTTTCTTGACAATGTGAACACATATCTATCTAGCCTTTCAGAGAATAAAGCTTAATTATTTGCTTACTATGTGAGTGTAGGCAAGGTTTGAGGTTGATGAGGACTACCAAAGGGTTTCAGTTCTGAAGCAGATGGGAGGATTATGGAGAGCATCCAAGTCACGCCTAGTTACACAAATTAATCAATCAGATAATAACCAACAGAGGATGCAGCTGAGGCCTAAGAATGTTTCTCCTATTGAGTGGCGCAAATTTGTTAAACTGAAAACTAGCAAAGAATTCAAGGTATGCAATTCAACTAAGGCCTAAGAATGTTCTCTAAACATGCATTGGATTACTCATTTGATTACATATTGTCAACCATTTGATAGGTTCTGAGTGATAGCTACAAGGATAGGAGACGCAAACAGATTCCTCACACATGTAGTCGGAAGGGAATGGTTAGACTAGCAGAAGAGATGGTAATTAAACATACTACATATTATTTTTTGGCATTCTACATATTAATTAGACAAGTCTGTTGACATATTATTTTGCCATAGAAAAATAGTTCTGAAGACCCGTCTGAAGTGTCAAGACTTAAAGTCTGGGTGAAGTCACGTACAAGGAAAGATGGAACACCAGTCAACACAAATGCAGCTGAGAAGATTGTGAGTTTAACCCATTTTCTGATACTATAAAACAAAATTCTAATTTCCCTGATCTTTTTTTAATGTTCTCTACAGCAAAAGGCAGCTGAGATAGTTAATGGTGCTAATCAGACTGCTAAAAATGTAGATGAAGACACACTCATCCAGGTCTTAGGACCTGATAATCCTAGTCGAATGAGAGCAATGGGGAGAAATATTAGTAAATGGAAATTAGCTTGCTTCAATGTCAACCACAAGTCTATCTCTCAGATGCAAGAGAAGCAAATTCAGCTTATGCAAAAGGTTAACAAGTTACAGTCTGAACTTGCGAAAGTGAAAAGGCAGGTTAGATACATCTTGTAGAATTCATAAAGATAAGTAGTTATGCAATAATTTTAAGCTTTGGAATGGATTTATGTTACAGAGAGAAGACAATGAAGTGGGGGAAACCTCTGCTGCAAGAGTAAGTCATACATATATATATGAGATCAATGGTTTTGTTTATTTATTTTACACTAGGATTTTTACTCTTGACCATTTGACAGAGTGTAAACAAGAGATCACAAAAGAAATGTCTTCTGATTGATTGGACTGATGAAGATGGGAACGTTGCTGAGGGCCGTATCCTTGCTTCTGATCCAGATGACATAGTGAATGACAGTCGCCTAGGACCTAAGGATGCAAAGGTCTTAGTTGAAACTGCTACTGAACCGGAAGCATTCCTCTGGAGACCTGCGAGTAACATGTGCACAATTAAGGAAGCTGTTGGTCAAATCATTGCATGGCCGAAGAATAAATGTGTCGAACTAGGTATGGGCCTTGGATCAGAAGACATTGCACCACTGGTAAATACTATTTCTCTTGCATTCACATAGTAATTACGGTCAAGATTTCGTCTATGATGAGTTTGATATCTTAATATGTTTGACAGGGTTCGAGAGCAAATTCTCTCAACAAATGCAAAATACTGGATTTGTCTGATGATAGTGTAGTTGTCGGTGAAGGGCGTTGGCAGACACAAGAACCAAAGGCACTGGTTAATGGCATTCCTCTCGGACCTAAAGCTGTTAAAGTATTTCTGGATGTTGTGCTTGAGGAGGGAACATATTTATGGAGGCCAACGATGGATCTTGCATGCCTTGACGACTGTTTAAACTCTTTTATATCATGGCCTGCTAGGAAAGTTGTCTTTGAAAACACACTAGGATCAACAAGACAACATTCTACTTCTCTAAACAATGTCCCTTCATCAGTATGACACGTAAGAGAAACTGGTACCAAAGATACATCGGTAGGTTCACCCGCTGGAAAAGGTGTTATAAAAGGTGCAAAATCAGGTGCAACAATGTCTGCTCCTACTGAGGATTCTCCACCAACTGATCAGGTAATTATTTTTTACTCATTATGCTTTCATCTGATTATATTAGTCTCAGTTTGAAGTTGTGCTCATGTATATTGTAAAGTGTCAGATGAAGCTTGGATCTAAAGCTGTGAAACCGAATCAAAAGTGCAAACTGATGGACGTTGGTGTGAAGAAACAAGTTGTTGCTGAAGGACGTGTGCATTCAACAGACCCAGCTCAAATGGTCCACTTTGTACGCTTAGGTCTGAAAGCAGCTAGAGTTTGGGTAGATGTTGTGCTCGTAGATGATGCAGAAGTTTGGAGGAAATCAGATGAGATTGAGTGTGTGAAAGATGCACATGGTTCATCAATTGCTTGGCCAATTGATAAATTGGTCATCTTTTAAGCTGCTGTAAGTGTTGTATTTTTTTGTTATAACCTTGCATATGTAATTGCTTTGTTGATGATCAGAGTTTATCTCATCTCAGGGAGCAGGGGGAATGAAGAACTTAGGTCAAGATTAGCTAGTTTTAAGCTAGACTAATGAACTCCATGTATGATATTATTTCTTATGACTTTGGTATCAGTTTTCAAACGGCATCAGTAACACTTATGTGTAATGACTTATGTAGTTGGAACTTATTTTATGAATGGATTTGTTTGGATTTGAATTTCTGTTTTGGTGAAACAAATTACGTATTAAGCAAATCATAGCTCTTAGACACAAAAAACAATAGCTAAAAAAAACTGTTGTCATCACAAATCATAGCATTCCAAATTACATATAATTTAAACTATCATGATATATTTCGAAGCTATTACACCCTTTTGTATAGCACTTAATAACTGCAATTACCAGAATAAGCTTTTGCTATTGTAGAAGTCTCTACCATTGCACGAAATATGTATCGTAATTGATTTGTAACAGAAAATAAACGTGCCATAGATTAGTTAATAACATCACCCAGTTAGTGCTATTGTAAATTAACATTTCGTAGCATCACAGAAAAACGCTATCCTAGGGGGGTACCTATGATTGCTGCCGTATACATAGCATTTGGTAAAACGCTATCAAACCCCTAACATAGCATAAAACCCGCGCTAACAATGGCCATATTTCTTGTAGTGAGTTCTCCTTAGCTGTACAAAAACATAGTTGTCCATAGTTTTACCAAACAGATTAAAATTCAAACATCTTGATTTCCAAACAGCAACCATTGTAAGCTTTGTCTTGGACGCCTTTTATTTTGCGTTCCTTGGCCGACACTGTATTCAAGGTTGAAAGAGTTTATCTCTGACACAATTAATTTTTTGGCTTCCGTCCATGCGTCATGCACAAAGTTCTCCACTAGAGGAACTAGTTTCCGCTCACTGGATCCTCTAACGGTTTCTTTCCTATGTTCATTAAACCAGTCAGCAGTTTTCTTAATGATCGTATCCAACAAAGGTATTAAAGAGTATTTCCTTGCATCCTTGAAGACGTTGTTCATACTCCACAACGTTGCTTGTGTCGATGTTGTATCTATTTCCCGAAAACCAGCACCTTGCCCACTTTTCTTTGTCACTACTTTCCTCTAAATAATTCGCAGCAGATGGATATCGAATCTTGAAAGCAGAATATGCAGCATCGAATTCAGGCACTGTGTAAATTTGAGCCATTTCCATAAATTTCCATTCCACAGTGTCCTTGTTCACGTTACGTGCATGACCTTTCACATTTTGAGCCAAATGCCAGATACAATGCGCATGATGAGCCATCGGAAATACATTAGCTATGGCATTGATGAGGCTTCCATTTCTGTCACTCATAAACACCAACTCTGAAGAATCTGGCACAACAGTTTTGAACATCTCAAAAAAAATAACTCCAACTGTCCTTATTCTCACCATCTAGCACACCAAAGGCTAAAGGATAGTGGTGTCGATTAGGATCCTAGGCCGTTGCAAAAACAAGTACACCACCATATCCATTTTTCAGAAAAGTTGCACCCACAGTCACAACTTTTCTCATCACTTTAAGACCTTCTATGCTAGCTCTCAAAGTAATAAACAAGTACTTGAATTTGTCCGAGTCATCCAATTTCACACTTGTTATTGTCTTATGATTGATCTTCTCTAACATGTACAAATAAGAAAACAACATCTGATAACTTTCTTCCGGAGTCCCACGCAAAATGCTCACAACTTCGTTTTTACCTCTCAAAGCAGTGGAGTATGATATATTGACACCCAGTTTTGTCCACACAAGATCTTTGATACTTCTAGGAGTAGGGGTTTCCATTTGGCCTGGATAATCATCATGCAATAGAGATGCAACTAGCTGTGGTGTGCCTTTCCTCTTTGAGATGCAATTAATCTGACTACCATGTGAGCATGTATGCATCTTGTTGTACGTTCTAATAGAGAACATTTCAGATTTTTTTAATTTTCGCAGCCCGTAGTCCCCATTTACACCCTTCCTTAGGACATTTTAGCATTAATCGCTCCTTATCCGATTTCACCACATTAAACCCAAAAGTTCTCTTACATGCACCCTATCCACCACTTCTTGCACTGCCTTTTTACTAACAAACTCTTGCTGTATTTTTAAACCTAAACCGTCTTCCCATTCTTCCATAAATTGAACCGGTTCCGCAACAGGTGGAACATCTACATATCTATCATGTATTTCTGTCTCTTGCCTACCATTATCCACATTTCCATCATCATTTTCCACATTGCCATCACCCACATTGCCATCATCATTTTCACCCTCATTGCCATCAACATTTTCATCGATATTTTCATCCACATTTACCTCTTCATCAGCTTTTTCCAACATCTCCTCAATCGCCACAATTCTCCCCTCGGGTTGTGTATCAACTTCATTGTTGCCACCATATAAAGTTATGGCTTTATCTCCGATAACATCATCATTCGAGTGCCATATCTCATAGTTCATACCTAGAGAACTTCGTTTTCCCGCTCTTGAAAGTTGCTCTTGGAGTTCTGCTCTTTTGAAGATCTCCACAAACAAAATGCACCTACAGTTGTCTTTATCAACAGACAATAGATAACCACAAAGGTCCTCATCATCAGAAATGGAAAAAGGATCCTCATACCCAACCAACAGTGGAATGCAACTCAAATTCAACTTCACATTATTCCCATCTAACCCGAGCTTTTTGCATATTCGTGCTTCAACCATAGAAAGATTTATCTCCTCCGTATCTTTCTTCAACACTAAACAATACATGTGATCTTAACATTTGAAGTGTATGATGACGTTGTTCATTGGATCTTGCCAAAACTATTGAATACCATCCATTATACAAATAAAAGCCATCCCTACAAAATTAATTCGTTACCGGAAACTGTTTCAGTTATACTAGTTTTGCTAGTTCTACAACAATTATCAGTAATACTAGTTTTGCTAGTTCTCCTGTCGTACATATTTTGATTTTCAAATCCACATTGCACTACGAGTCAAACAATGCAACCATTCTCCTACTCAATTCAAGTCATAAAGGACTCGAACCCCAAGCTGAAACATCTAAATCAATTGAAATCTTGTTTCTAAACTCATTCAAGCTGCAACAGAGACAAACATACATGTTTTCAATGCCGGAAGACAAAGGACCGAGCCGGAAGACGACGGAGGACCAAGCCGTAAGACAACGGAGGACCGAGCCGGAAGACGACGGAGGACGGACCCAAAGTAGCAGCTTCGAATGGGAGAGAAGAAGAGGAGAGCAGGAGAGGACGAGGTGCGGTTTCTCGAAACGCAACGGCCCCTGAAACGCAACGGCTCCGCAACATCTCAACTTTTTTCTTTTCTTTTTATTATTATTTTTTTTTTAAAAACTGAGGTTAAAGAAGTAATTACAACTTATTTAATGAATATGAAGGGCATGAGGATTGAGTAAGGAGATAAGAGATTTAAAGTTCCCCTATAAGGGCATTACAGCCGATGGCTTGAGCCGAGTTGTCTGGTGGAAACATCTCCTCCCATGCCCCTTTTCCTTAGAGTCAATCTTTACAGGACCCAACCTAATTTTTTTAATAAATTAATTTATTTTTAATACGAAAAGTAAGACATTTACTAATTTGCCACTTCTACTCTTTAACCTAATATAAAGTAAAGGAAACTGCCGACAATTTCTCTTTCATTTTCTTCTTCTCCTCTGTTCTTTCTTCTTTCTCTCTTCTCTGCGATTTTCTTGTTCTCTCTACGAGAATTTTTTCTCTTCTTTTTTTTCATCTCTTCTTTTTTCTTCTTCATCTCTTCTTTCTCTTTTTCTCTGCAAAATATTGAATTTTCCCCAACCTTTTTATAACCTATCGTCCTCCATGGATACTGAAAAAAATCTCAACTTCTCCATGAAATCTGAGCAAAAGACGTTAAGTATGGCGAAGACTCAACCGTTTGATGAAGAATCATGGGTTTTGGATTTCTTTGATTTTAGGGTTCTTTCATCTGTTCAAAATGATGATGGCTCAACCTATATTGACGAGGAATTCTGGGGTTTTTTCCAGTTTAGGACTTCCTATGTTCCAGATGATTGTCGATTTAGGGTTGCTAAAGAAGATTCTGGATTTCTATGATTTAGGGTTCTTATTCTTTAGACATTAAGTATGTTTTTTTAATTTCGTCTTTAGATCTGGATTTAGGGTTCGTATTTTGTATGTTTCGTGTTTCTTATTTACTCATCTTCAGATCTGAATTCAGTATAAATCGGTATTACTAACTCAGTTGAACTCAGTATAACTAACTTAGTAGTACTCTATAATAGTCAGTAGTACTTGTAGTACTCGGTAGTACTTGGTAGTACTCGGTAGTACTTGGTAGTACTCGGTAGTACTCGGTAATACTCGGTAGTACAACTCAGTACTACTCGGTAGTATTACTCAGTATAACTAGGTATAACTCAATCAAATTTGATATAACTAACATTAGTGTAACCAGTATAACCAATATAACGATGTATAACCAATATAATTCAGTATAACTAATAAAAATTAGTATAATTAATTCAGTATTACAACTTAGTATAATTCACTAAGTAAAACTATATCAGCATAGTGCAATATCCGAAATTTGAAAATTTAAAATTTTGAATTTTTATTTAATCTAAAAAAAATTGAAAATACAAAAGGGCAAAATCGATTAGTCATATTTCATTAAAGTAATAGGGGAATAGGATATTTGAGAGGCCCATAGAACATTATTCTATAACATATAGGGGCATGAGAAAAGTTGACTATGTCCGTTGCCGGAGAGAAGTGAAGATAGAGAGACATCGATACTCGAGTTTGAGAGAAGCATTTTTTTAGCTCAACTTCAAAATTACATTCACCAAATACGTGGATACAAAGACATGACCATAAGAGACTTATGCCACAAATATATTGAGATGATCTAGTAACACCCTGAATCACTTAGTTGGACTCAACGCTACCTAATCGAAGACTCAATGTATCTTGAACCACAATGAGCATGTGATCACTCCACGACTCAGAGTGATCCACCCCTTCAACCTCCTAATTCGACCACTTGGTACAACAACGTCTACTAACACTACATAAATAAAGACTTCACCGAAACTAATTAGAACTAGCTAAGGATCCTAATGATCGACATTCATACTCATGACCCAATAGCCTCTTCACCAAAGGTGCTTAGTCGAGATATTTGTAGCCTCTTGGTCTTCAAACATTGTGACCCTCAGCCTAAACCGGACACAAGATCCGAATGAAATTCGGGTTTCGGCAACAAAAGACATGGGTCGATAAAGCTTTATGGAGCTTTCAAATAAATGGGGCTCGTACTAAAGGATAAGACTTTTTGGAACTGGGGTTTTGAGTCACCATCATGAACCACCGCTAGATTAACTTCCTCATGACCATCTTTATCGGCGGGAGTCATTGTTCGTGTGTTCCCCGCGAACCGGAGGACTATACTCTGTCCACTCGCCATCGAGCTTTCCTCCGCTTGCCCCACCGTCATCTAGGGGCGTAGATCTAAGGAGCGGAGGGCGTCTCCCGAAGCCATGCGCTGTCACCAGACCGGAGTCACCGGAAATCTGAAAAGGGGAAAACCAGATCCAGTTTCTCCGATAACCCTAAAAGCCGACTTTTTTCCTCCTCACCGTCTCGTAGGCCTCGCCGTGACTCCAAGCACACCAGATCTAATCACCATCAGTCTCAGAAAACCTTTGAGATGATTTTCCAACCCAGAGTACACAAGCATATCGGCCAAGAACAAGCGAGAGGACATAAAGCAAAGAAAAAGAAAGTAAAGGGAAGAGGCGGGGCCTCCGGCACCGGATTAACCGGGTCGGAGCTAGGGTTCCGCCGGTTAAAGAGGCGAGATGCGAGAGGTTTTTTTAGAGAGAGAAAAAAAGGATGAGAGAAGCGTTTTAGCATCATTCACATTTTTATAAGTAAAATAACAACATTTACATGCTTAAAAAATTATGGGCTATGCTATGCAGACTATTATGGAATCACAATTTTTGTAGTCACTTGATATGTCTCACTATTTTAGTGAGAATTGGCAATATATTTTAACATTAAGTTAGTGTTTTGTTGTTAATTTGTTATTCTACTATCGTTTTAGACATTGTGACAACAAAATTATGCAAAAAAAAAAAAAAATTAAACACAAAAAGACAAACTTGCAAATTGGTTATCACATTATGAATATATACACAGTCACAAATGGGTATGATTTTAGGGAGTTTCCACTCTATTTTTTTTGGGGGGGGGGGAGGGGGGAGGGGTTGGTATTATTACTAAAGCATACAACACAACACGACACAAGAATCGACCTTAGAATCTTTCATTTTCTTTTTATTTGATACTACTCATCCACATTAATATTTGTAAAAGTTGGGTCAGTGGCACCCTGGTCGTGTCATTAATAAATCCATTCCTCCGGGAGAAGTTTCTCCGGCGAATCATTCGGAGTTTTGACTTCAATGTCCACAGGTGTTTGCACCATTTCTCCCTTCAACTTATAACCAATTTCCCGAATTTCTACATTCAGGGCGAAACAAAAATGTATTTAAAATCTATATTTTCTATCAAACATGATGATTTAAAAAATACAATTGAAAGAAAAAAAAAGAGAATGATGGCCGGGAAGAAACCTGAACGAGGGGAAATATGAATTCCGTTGTTGTGAACGTTGAGATTGAGCGCTTGAACAACCCTTGCTGGGAGAAGCACCGGCGAGCAAGCTGTGAACCAATATGAATTTTGTTTTATTACAAGTAATAACAATATAACATCAAAGCTGAACATGCAAGATGTGGTTGCTTGTATTATTTTGTCTCTGGTTTACTTTTTGCATTACTTAATTGTGGTGTACAAAAGGCTGTAATTAATAATTAAATAATATCTTCCGTAAAGCCAAAAAATGCAAAAACGGAAATCAATATTTTGGCATATTTTATGCTTGAGTAGAATAAACAAAATTTAATGTTTTGAAGAAGAAACTTTAACGTAAAGATGGAAAATATCTAATCCAATGTAGAAGTAAAGATAATAACCCTTGAAGTTGTGAGTTTAAGCTATAAAGATTTTAGTATATGCAGTTGGAAAATGTGATAAATAGTAACCTGGTTTGTTGGTTGGCGGATGAGAAGCGGTGGCCGGAAGAAAAACTCCGGTGCCAGCAGTTGTACGGCCCGGCGAAACTAAGAAAAATGCTTGCATTCGCTCCTCTCCTTTACTCCTTTGCCAATTATTTTGCTGCTTTTGTCTTGTATTATTCTTCTTCATAATACACAAGATTTTAGTTTTCATGTTTTAAAACATTCACAAGAAAAATGTTAAATCAAGATTATGTTATATAGTATTCCCGGTAACTATATTTCTTCTATTTTTTTATAATACTTTACAAAAAAAAAAAAAATCTTTACCAAAGGAAAAGTTTCTTTGTGCGGAGGTGCACCAGGTCGATGGAATCCACCGCTGCCATGATGGTGGTAATTGTGGTTCTTGAGGGATTTATGCAGCTGCGCGAGAAACAAAGAAGTTAACAACGAAATAAGATCAAACTAATATTATGATAATAGTCAAAATAGAAAAACTTAGATACTAGAGGATATATAAATAAACCTGATGTTTGTTTGAATGATCAAACAAGGGATCTTGCAGAGCATGAGAGGGCGACCATATTTGCCTATCTTTGTGACCGATAATGTCACCCATTTTAAACTGACACAAAAGTTAAACGAAACTCTGAATAATTCTTCCAAAAAGATTAAAAGACCAAGAACAATGAAAGTGGAGAAGAGGTTTGATCTTGCCCAACTTCTAACCTGAATCTCAACTATAAATATTACTCACGACGTGTTTGGAAAGTAGAGGGAGAGACGTTGACGACAAACTGTTTGGAATGCTACTTAGTATTGTTTATTTTAGATAATATTATAAAGTTTTCAGTGCCGCCGTTTTATTTTAATTTTTGTTTTATTTACAAGAAAATTAAATTATCCGTTGACAACAGAGAAAGATTATTTGAATTTGGATTCTTCGTTAATGGAGGATAAACAAGAGTTACACACCCTTTCATTTCAAATTTTCAAATTAAAACAAAATAGTCATAATCATTTTAGTTCTTTTTTAAGAAATAACATTAATCAAAAATTACTTTATTTTTCATATGGTTTTGACCACGATAAGTTTTAAGTTTTGCCTACTAGTCACACCCTTCATTTGTAGTAATCGCGTAATAACATCAGTATTAATAAAACAACATATTATAAATAAAATTTTGTTTTTATTACAATAGCATTGAGAAGTATTTTTGTAATGTTTTGTTTAGCAGTTAAATCATAGAGTTTCTGTTGACAAAATAAAATTATATAGTTTCTAAGAAAGATTAAGGAGATCATGTTGGGGGAGTGGGTGGAGGAGTTGTATTGGGTAAACGCATCCCTCTAATATTTAATCACATTGTTTATGTTTGATGCTACAACTTAAGTCGTCCCTTGGAAAGACCATCACTTTTACAAGTAATGTAGGGCTTCACCTAAACTTCCAACCAATTCAATCCAGAACCTGTAAAAAATGGTGAAATTATAAAACCCAAAAACAATATTGCAATTCAATTATCACATTACTAAACGTACAAAATATTGTATGTTTAAATACCAACCATATTTTCCATTCATTTTATTTTTGGCACAAAGTACTCTTTGAGTAGAAAAATATCCCACCTAAACCAAATAGTAATTAACTTTTGTATTTTAGTATTCGAACTATATATAGTTGATGATCTTTATTCTTACCGCAAGTGGGTTCAATATCAAAGTCTAGTCGTGAGATTACATGACCCAATCGAGAAGGAAAGTTTAGTAAACTAATAATTGGTATATGTGGGTGCTTAAACCTGCCCACTATAGATTTACAATTAAGCATGTACTTAAATTTTAAATGAAACAAAGAATTAAGATTCGAACACTTAACCCAATGTAGTTTACCAACCAGCTTAAAAAGCTATGATTTTCTATAATACTTGGTGAAATTTTAGACACCTACTTGATATTACAATAAATCAAAATATATTGGTTAATAGTTACAAAATTGATTGACTAAGCGAACAAATCCACTTTGGACACAAGCCTTTGAAGCTTTCATAAGCCTACACAAGTCATAACTACCCAACAAGAAGAGTCGGATTAGTTTTTTCAGCTAGTCAACCTCTCATAGATCATTTGACATCATCATCCTATAGAGAACTAACGATAGAGAGAAGAACCCAACATATAAAAATTGGCACCAAACAAAAAGTTTTAGCAATATTAAATGGACAAAAAAAGGAGACAATGCAAGAAGAAAACTCACAGCAATTCTTCGCGCAGCTTTGGACAGATCACTCTCCTTCAGGTCTACTTGTCTGATTCAAGACAAGCATTTCTATTCCTCACGACTTCAGAGATAACGTATCATCTCTCCTCTCGAAATATATCAAAAAAGCTTCATAGATTCACTCCAAAATGTGTTCAGTTTTCCTCAATTTCTGAACTTGCGGACCAATACTAACTCTGCAGCTTTCAGGATTAAGAAATAGTGGTCGAGATTTCAGTCACACGCATTAGACTTGTTAGTCTGATAAGCTCCTTAGTCTCTTCATCCATCTCTACATTGTCCTTTGCCATTCGTTCTTCAACTATGAGTGCCATTTCACCCGCTTTCGCGTAGGTACGTAACAAGGAATTGTAGAGCTGAGTGTTCACATGACCAACCTTTTGAAGAATAGTCATAAGCTTCTCTGCTCCTTTAACATCCCCTTCTTCCTCGAGTTCCTTGCACACTGCTTTAAGCAATCTTACATTCACAGTCCATTTCTTCACAGCATCAATAGCTTTCCCGAAACAGTCTAACACTTTTTCCATGTCTTTACGTTTCAAATAAGCCCATATAAGAATCTCCCATGTAGAATAGCTAGGGTTTATCCCTTTCTCCACCATTCGTGCGTGAAACTTCTCTCCTAGGTGAGTCTCGTCTCTGTTCATGTACTCAGCAAGGATTAGATTCGGAATTCTAGCATCTCTTGTCCCAGAAACAGACTCCCATTCATCGTACAAACATTTGGCTTGTTCGAAGTCTCCAAGCTTCACCATTGCAGATATCATGCTGAGGTACTCTGCATCATTCATCTTCTTGAAAGATGACTTAATCTTCTTCCAGGTTGAGTCAACTCCATCTTTATCCCCCAAGTTCCCGTGCAGACTTATGAGAGATGCAAAAGCAACTCTGTTTTTCTTAGAGACTAACTTCTCCATCTCCTTCAAAGCAAGTTTCGCCTTTTCGAGATTATCAGTCTTAGCATACAGATTCGTGAGCACACTGTAAGTCACCCAGTCTGGACTCAAGTTTGCTTCCTTCACCTTAAGATAAACTTTCTCCGCAGCTTCCACATCATTTCCAGAGGCAAAAGCAGTCATCCATAGATTATACGTAACAATGTCAGGCGATGTTTTGCTCTTAAGTTCCTTAATCATCTCTGGGACCTTCTCAAACTGCCCTTTAGAGATGTACATGGACAGCATGTGATTGTAAGGCAGACAAGACTTCAAGAAACCACATTCAGCCATCCTCTCAAACAAGGCCTCGGCTTTATCAGAGAGCTTGTTCTGCACATAGCTGTGGAGAAGAGATGTGCAAGCAGCATGGTCTCGCATTTTATCGGGCATATCTTCAAAAAACTTCTCAGCACTATTCAACCCACGGATCTTAGAAACCAAATCCAAATGTACAGCATAATCACCAGGTTGCAGCTTTATATCTTCCTGCAGAACCATCCACTCACATATCTACACATAGAAGAACACTACAACAGTTTACCACAACGAACTCAAAATCAATTCAGTCATCAGATAACTCAAATCGTTTTTTTATAATAACTATGAGGTTCTGAGCCCATAGAACCACCCGTACATCCCTAGGGTACTAGGGTAGCCACATATCTACACATGGAAGAACACTACAACAGTTAAATCACAATGAACACATTAATCCACTTAGCAAATAACAATTAACCGCAATGAACTCCAAATCAGTCCACTTATCAAATAACAGTTAAGTAGGATGAACTAAAAATCATCCACTTATCAGATAATTTATCAAAGTAAACTCATAATCAATCCACTTATCAGATAACAGGTTACCACAATGAAGTCAAAATCACTCCACTTAGTAGATAACAGGTTACCACAATGAACTTAAAATCAATCCACGAATCAGATAACAGTTAGCCACAATGAACTCAAAATCAAACGAAGAAACGATTGTAATTCAATCTGAGAAATCACGAAACCTCAAGAGCGTGTTTGTATCGCTTGATCTTACGGAGCTCCCTAACGATCCGATTAAGCTCGTACTTGCGAACGGAGTGGCCTTCTTCTTTCCATTTACGGATAGTAACGACGGCGCTGCGTTTGGTATACGTAAGGCTTAATAGCCTCCCTCCTAGAGTGTCTCGTCCTCCTCCTGTCGCTTCTTTTTTGTCTCCTCTTATGTGATTCTTGACCAAAGCTCCAGACGCCGTCGTGTCGACCGTTGCGGCGGAGAAAAGGCGGCAAAGGGAGGCTAGGGTTGGCCGACTAGAGCGGAGAAAAATGATTCGGTTCATCATTAGTGAGCTGTGTGAAATTTTGAAGTCGCTGCTGCTATTATATGGAGAAGGTAAAGTAAAAACTATTGGGCCTTGTCTAGGTCTATTATCTAATGTATTATTTTAAAATTAGCTTAATGGGCTATACACGTGCGGCTGAGCCCGATTACGTTTTCAGAAAAAAAGTTATTAACCGAAATTGAGTAGCACATATATTTTTGAGAAATACCATAGTACTACTCCCTCTGATTCATTATAAGTGTAATTTTAGGTTTTTACACATAGATTAAAAACACAATTAATTTTGTATATTTTCTATATAAAAACACAATTACCTATACATCTAACCATATTTCAACTAATAGAAAAATAAACTTCAGCATAAAATTAATAAATTTTGCATCGAAAGTCAAAAACGACACTTATTTTGTAACAAAAAAAACTTCTCTAAACGACACTTAATATGAAACGGAGGGAGTATAATCTAACTTCTTTTATCATAGCACAAAAAGTTAAAATTACCAAAATATATTTCAGTAAATAGGTAAACTACTAATAACCCTAAGAGTAGGAAATTCTCTCAAATATACATTTTTAAAGTTTTTGTCACAAAAATAGACCTAAAAATGCCAAACTAAACTTTTTATTTTCAAAATTTTAATACTTTTTTTTTTAATTTTAAACTTCACCTCCAAAATTCCAGAACTACAAACCCTAAATTTAAATTAGTTAACCCAATAGCTATAAATGTATACTAGATTTTGATCCGCACATCTGTGGGGGTAACCTTTCATTTTAAAAATATACTAGATTTTGACCTGCGCTTTAAAAGCGCGGAATTTATTTTCTTGTAAAATTCTACAAAATTTATTAATTTTAAAATTATGTGTTTTTATATAAGATAGTATGATAAATTTAAATTTATTGATTTTTTTACGTTTGAAGAATAATCATAAATGTTATATATTCTATAAAAAGTTTATATTTATATTTATAAAGATAATTTTTAAGAAATTATTTTTTTCGAAAATATGTACTGATTTTAATATTATTCTAGAGTATTATATTTACAATTATAATATAATTGTAATATAAAATAATTTATAATTTAGATTGAAATATAAAATAATTTATAATTAAATATTAATCAATAAAAAATGTATAAAGTATTTTCAAAAATATTTCTATATGTGAGTGCTTTTAAATTTTTAACAAAACAATAAACATATACATGTTGACAGAAAAAACATATATATATTTGATGAAAATTTTATCATATATAAATATTTTGATGTTGGATTTAAACCTTTTTGAAAACATATATAATAATTTATTATACTGTTTTTTGAATTAATAAGACATAAGCTAATAATTATTCGTAAGAATATTAAGTCTGTATGTGCGGGTAAAGTATCTAGTTAGGAAAATATACTACTAAAAAGAGACATCACTTAATTTGTATTACAAAAATAAGTGATATTTGTTCAAATTATTTATTACCAGGCGAAATCAAATATATGTAACTGGATAACCGAAAATAAAATTTAATAGTTAATTAACATTTATTGTTTTGATTTGTAAAGAAAATTGTTTGGCATTAAAAACAAATATATTTGTTACCATAAATATAGTGATATATCCTTTATTTTTTCACCCACAAGTTGACATTCCTTTATCACATAAAACCCCACTATCACACTTGTGTAAAGTTATAATATAGGAGTTAAATGAGACTTGTGATTGGTCGAGAGAGTTAATCATAAAAAAATGTTGATTCCAATTGGTTGACTAAATAGTTGTCGAAAATAAATAAAATATTTCAAAGAAAAGGAGAATGGGCATGGCTTTGTAAATAACTCCAAAAACCAAGGATAAAATCTTAGAAGAGATTATGCTTTAATAGTATAGATTCTTAGTAAATTATCAAGACACCCTTAATCAGTGAATCTATTAATTTGAAAAAATGAGTGGCATAATCGTAAATAGAAAGGTATTAGAGGGGTAAAATTTAGATAAGATCCTTCTTTAATAGTATAGATAATTTTTATTATATTTTATGTATAATCATTTAGATAATATAGTGCTGTCATTTAAAAATAAATAAATAGATGATATATAGTTCAAAATATAAAAATTTAACATATGTTAACAATTTAACTTTTTTTTTGTATAAAATTATTATATAATTTACGAATTTTAATCCTTTTAAAGGGTGAATGATATTTAATCACTTTAAATGGTGAATGATCTTTTATTTATTTATTTATTTAAATGTATGTATTTTTCAAAAATATTAGTTTAATAAATTTAATATAATTTTCATATGTAATTCATTTGTTACTTCTATTTTAATATAATATAGACTATAATTATAAAATTTCTAAAGTTAGCATATAATTTTATTTTGTTTAAAATAAATTTTTTAATTAAAATTAATTATAATAATATTATACTACTAATTACGAAATTAATCAGTGCATTAATTAAAAATATTTCTTTTTTAAAAAACAGATTTTTTTAGTTTTTTCTCAACAGATTTTGTTCTTACTAAAACTAAATTTACATTCACAGTTAATAATAGATTTGTTATTAATAATATTATAACTATTTAGAAATGTTATATATTAATTAAACTAATATAAATAATCAAAAATGTAACTGACTTTATGGACCTAGTATAACTATTTTACAGTAGATAAACATGATATTTCTCTTTAATAAAGAAGATTTACACCATTTAATAAAAGTTATTTTGTTCATTGTTCTCCTTGAAGTATATTTTGGTGAAAAAAACTCTTTTAGGTCTATCTTAAGGTATTCCTCTTAACATTAATCTTGACTTATAATTTATATTTGGGGTGAAGTTTTTGGGTGAGATTTTGGATTTAAATTATATATATAATTAATATTTTAAATCCAAATAATAATTAAAGAAAATTCAAAAAAATTATTTTAGGATTTCAAAAAATAAAACAAAAAAAAATTATATTGAATATTTTTTTTCATAATTTTTATTATTATTTATACAAGTGACTATATATCTATAAAATAAAGGTATAGTTGTCATTTATCTTTTCAATGAATTTTTTCTGATCATTTTTCTGAATATGTGTTTTTGGTCAAACAACCTTTTATGATCTTTTGAAAGATTTGTCCTATATTTTTGAAAAAAAATATTAGATACACACAAAAAATTATGACAAAACAACATATAACAAGTAAATACCAGAATAGGACTAATTAAGGATAAAAGAAATAAAACATTCCAAACCATAAATTTGTACCTTAACCAACACTTTTTAAATACTCAACATTACTTCGAAGGTGTTATGTGAGAGACTCAAAGACTACCTTCCAAAGTTTATTGGACACAATCAATTTCATGGCGGCAAGACTAATTTTTAAATAATATAATGATACCACAGTAAATGTTTCATGGATTGAGAACAAACAAGTCTTATAAAAAAAACCATAGATATCAAAACGGATATAAATAAAATCTATAATAGAGTTGAATCTGCGTTTGTTCATGATGATGAAGATGGTGTTTGCGCCTAAATGAATTCAATGTGTGATGGAATGTATCACATCGGTGACTTGAATGGGTATTTGTTCAGGCACTAATAACGTAGATGGTATTGGCGCCTCAATGGATTCAGTGTATGATATAATGTATCACATTGTTGCAATACAAAGTTCTACTAAATGGGCAACCAAGATGACAAATAATCCCTCAGAGGGGTCTAACACAAGGATATCTGTTTTCACCATATTTATTTTTATTTTGTACGGACTCTTTGATAGAAAATATTTGGAAAGCAGATAGCGAAAACAATAAACAGGTTTGAAGGTTTCTCAAGCATGTCCACCTATTTACACCTACAATCAACAGACGATAGTCATTTGTTTTGTAAAACGCAAAAGGAAGAGTGTCAACAAATTCTACAGATACAAAAGATTTTCATTACAATTTTGTCACAAGATTGATGAAACAATTTGCTAGGAGATGCATGATATTTTAGGGGAGGAATGGTCACATACTTGGGGACCCTAAAAAGCTTCGGAGGATCAAAAACTCAGATATTTGGGTTTCTTCATAAAAGAGCGCATAACAAAGTGAATAGATGGACAATCAAATACCTAACGAAAGGTGGAAAGAAGGTGCTCATTAAATCAGTGAAAACATCAATGCTAAACCCTGTTATGTCTTATTTCATAATACCCAAAACAATAACATCAAAGTTAATGAGTGTTATGTCTCAATTTTAGTGGACCTCAGGAGGCAATGGATTAGGTATGCATTGGATAGCTTGGGACAAGTTATCTCAACATAAAGATGATGGTGAAATATGCTTTAGGACTTTAATGGATTTCAAAATAGCTATGATAGGGGAAACAATTTTGGCATCTAATTAAAAAGCCTAATTTCACTATTTGCCAGGGTGTTTAGAAGACGTTACTTCAGAAATTAGTCCACTAGAACCAATAAGATCATACTCATCATCATAAGGTTGGCGAAGTATTTTATCATCTAGATTTTTGGTTAGCAAAGGACTAATCAGAAGGAATGGAACAATATCATCCATCTCAGTCTCGGATGATCCTTGAATCCCCGCCACTCGCCTAAGACCAGAAAATAGTAATTTAATCATGTAGACCCTGAAATTATGGTAGATTAACTCATCAATCCTACATCATGTACATGTAATATGCAGGTAAATGGAACTTTGGTTACACAAGATGATGTGAAACTCATTGAGAGTATTCCCCTGAGTCCCCATACTAACTACATGTATGGATGGTTGGCATTTTACTCAATCTGTAAGGTACACAGTTAAGTCTGGATATGACGTGAAACATATATATCCAGATAGAGCGAGACCAGCCCCATCATTTGGCTCATACACAAAGGATTTGCAAGCCTATTCTTGAAAGATCAAATGTTCTCCAGAAATCTTTCCTTTGGCAAATTATTCGGTTTATCTATCAGTTAGGAAAAACCTCAATTCTTGAGGGAGAAATGTGATAGACATTGTGAATGGTGCGAACTAGAGGAGGAAACGGTTGATCATGTATTTTTGAATGTCCTCCAGCCATTTAAGTCTAGGCTCTCTCAAGGATTCTTACAAATCCATATCGCTTCCCAATGCAATATGTTTATGTGAATATGAATTTTTTTTGGAGGATTACTTCATATTTAGAAGATGGTCATTTTTCTTAGATTCTATGGTATGTATTGAAGGGACGTAATTGATAAAGTTTTAAACGTTATTGATAAGGGCCTAAGGGGTACTTTACAACTTGCAGAAACTGTGGCGATATTATGCAAAGAAGTACACATAACAAGGGGGCAACCAGAAACACAACCAACTACCACAGAAACCATAGAAGAGGATACATATAGCACAATACATAGAGTAGAATGATGGTATTTTATGGATGGATCTTTGAAGGAGCATTATTCATTTCAAGACTAGGTCAGTATAAATACTTTAGAGGGATTTGACGGATTGATGGGGGCAAGAAATACAAGAGGATGATTGTCCCCTTTACACACGGAATTGAAGCCCTCATTTGGGAGATGGAAAGTATGAAAAATCTTAACAATTTCGTGTGATTTTTGGAACAAATTGGTGACGATGATTTCAGAACCTGAAGAATAACCTTCTTTTGTAACGTACTTGGAAACATACAAAGATTAAAGGAGTGTTTCGGAACTTTTGAGATAAAGCACGTATCCAGGACTCAAAACACAATGGAAGATAACCTAGAACGTGGTGCGAGGAGTCAACCATCCTACTTTGTCTACATGGACAGTCTTCGTTTTATTAACAGAGTCTTAATTCAATTTGTTTGTGTTGATGCCAAAAAAATCTAATTACTAAGTGAAAACTTAAATAAAATAAAAATAAAAACTCTATAGACTTTTAACTAAGGGAAATTATCTTAATACCCTATAAATTATCATAAAATAAGCCACGAGAAAGAAAATGACAAAGCAATATTCATTAAAAAACAAAGCAAAAAGACCAATATACTTAATAAATAATATCTTTAATATAAATAAATATTTAATATATAATATATATATATATCTTTAAAATAGTATTTTTAAATTTTATACTCTAAATCCTGAACTGTAATCCTTAATGTCTGGACCCTAAACCTCATCTCTCCCCAAAACTCAACCATATTTCTTAAGAAATTACTTTATGGATATATTTAGCTTTAAATTTTTAGTGAAGACTATTTCAATTATTTTTAGTGGATTATTTTGTGATAAAAATTATTTTAGGAATATCTTATGGTATTTCTAATTGGTTAATGATCTTGAGAACATTTTTTTATAAGTTATTTGGAATAAGTGTTTTACTATTATCATAACCACTTTTCAAAAATATAATAACATTTGGGAAAAAGATTTATTGATATTGTTTAGTATTTAGTACTTAGTCGGTGAGGTTGGATTTACAAACTTTTATAAATATTTTTTTTAAAAAATTATAAATGATTTACAAGGGTTAGTTTAGTCTCTTCAACCCCAAACTTAGAGTATTACCAAAAAAATTATATTTTAAAAGTAAATTAGAAAATTAGTATCAAATTTGTTATAAAATTAGTATTCTTCTTGCAAATATTGAGTATTGTAAGATTATTTGCAATAATTACCTTAAATGTAGTTTAATTATTATAATATAGTGTTAAGGGTTGTATCAAGTTTACATCTCTATATCACTATTACAACTAAAACTAATAATTTAATTTGGGGGGGGGGGGGGGGGGGGGGGGGAGGGTTATTGGGAGATGAATTTGTGTAGAGTTTGTAAATTTTAAGAGTTGATAGATTTTAAAATTTATGTGACTTTTGAAACTATATATGCATTGACTTATGAAATTTGATCATAATTTTTCTTAGATTGTATATATTTTGGAAAATTTGCTAAGTATGACTCAGAACTTGATTTTAAATGTAAAAGTATACCAAACATTAATCAAAACTAACCCAAAAGCCTTGTGAAATTACAACCAGCCTCTTCTGACCAAACAAAAAACCAAAATTTATTTTTACGGATATAGCCCTAAGAAGTCTTCTGAGTCTTTTGATTTTGTGTACGTCGTCTGAACGACTTCGAGGAAGTCGTCTCATATAGTTGATCCTAAAATAATTTATGAATTTTATAAAAAAATATTTCCTGGAGGAAAAATAAAATCATGTAATTATAAACATACAAATTAAGATATAGTAAAATTGAATTATTTCAACAGAGATGAGTGAATGTAGTGAGTCATGGTATTCTTCGGTTTAGGGTTTGGTAACATATGTTGTAGAGTTGTTTGTATTCTTAGGTTTTAGTTTTTGGAAAGCTCAAATTTTTGTTTGAAAAATTAAGTTTTTACCTATGTGTGTTTAACCTTTTTAAGTTAAATTTGATTTTAATGATGTGTTTAGTTAGTTAATTAAGCTTAGGGTTTATTTAGGGTGTAGAAGACTTCCATGAATATTATTTACGGGATGGAAGACTTCCAGGAAGTCTTCTCGTGGGTTTTTGTAACATCCCGAGTTGTGATATGTGGAAAGGCTTAAGAGAATTGATTTGGCTACCTATGTAATCGAAGTTGACTTACCTTTTCCGTCACACATCTGTTTAGAATTCCAGGGTTAAGCGTGCTTATGCTGGAGTAGTGAAAGGATGGGTGACATATCGGGAAGTGATTCGCGATACCATGTGAGTTAGGCCAAAGCACGGGGAAAGGTCATGTGGTGATTACAGGGACAATATACAATGATTTTGAGCCTTGGAAAATTTACGCACCAACCGTTGGAACGGAATGAGGCCCACGGGCCGAGAGAGCGGGTGTGGGTGACCCATTAGCCGTGGGCGGTCGGGGCCTTATAAGTGGTATCAGAGCTGGTTAGCCATCTCAGTTCTGACCTGAGAGGCGTCTTGAGACCTGTCATGGGGCGCAATGAGACGTTGCATTCTTTGAGAGGGGGTGAGTTGTAACATCCCGAGTTGTGATATGTGGAAAGGGTTATGAGAATTGATTTGTCTACCTATGTCACCAAAGTTGACTTACCTTTTCCGTCAAACATCCGTTTAGAACTCCAGGGTTAAGCGTGCTTATGATGGAGTAGTGAAAAGATGGGTGACCTATCGTGAAGTGATTCACGGTACCGTTTAAGTGAGGCCAAAGCACGGGGAAAGGTCATGCAGTGATTGCAGAGACAGTATACAATGATTTGAGCCTTGGAAAATTTACGCACCGACCATTGTAACGGGATGGGGCCCACAGGCCGAGAGAGCGGGTGTGGGTGACCCATTAGCCGTGGGCGGTCGGGGCATTATAGTTTTACCTGAGACGACTTCTAGGGAAGTCATCCACACCGGACCGAACCTTTAATTTTACCATTGTACATTAAACTTAACAAGATAATTTATCAGACATATAAATACTAATTTTTTAAATGTATGTAGAAAGCACGAAACTCTAGCGCCATTTCTCTCTGAGGAGATTTCGAAGGCGAATCTTCTTTTCCATTGAATCTCCCTTTTCCATCGTTCTCACTGCCGTTAATCTCGCCTTTTGCGAAGAATCTCATTTCTCATTCATGCCGAAGAGTATTAAAGTAGATTAAACTAACCATCCACTTCCTTTTTTAAGATATGAAACCGCGTCGCGTTTTGTTGAACTCCGCATCCGGTAAGTTCTTCCTCTTTGTTGTCGAGTTCAATTTCATGACTTAAGGCGTTTAGCCGCCGTTAAATCCAAAATTTGTAGTCTTGATTTATGCATATTTGTAACCGTTGGTGTTTTGGCAACCATAACTTTCCTGACTATAAGTCATCCATTTTTTCTATTTATTTGGGTTTTCCAGTGTTTGAGTCCTCTCATTCTAGTGAAAAACTACTCAGAAGACTTCCTGGAAGTGGAAGATTTCATAGAAGACTTCCAGGAAGTATTCTAGAGTTTCAGGGTGTAAGAACTTGTAGAAGACTTCCAAGAAGTCTTACACTCTGGAAGTCTTCTGAGAAGTCATCTCACTAAAACTTACATGCAAGTCTTCCAGTATAGGAGTTTATAATAATAAGTTTAGTTTGTGTTTGAGATGTTGGTTTTTGATTCTTTTGCAGACCGAAAAATGGATTTACCAGAACTACCGCAGAGGATATATACATTAGGGAAATTGCCCATTTCCGTCAAAATCATTTTCTATCATAGAGATGACTTGAAATTGCTTACTTCTATAAGGCAAGCTCTACATGATGACGAATATGAGGATCTGAAGGAATCAATTTCGGGAGTGTTCATTAAATTCAAGGAGCTGAATTTTGGATGGGCATCAAGGCTAGTACATTATATTCTCAGTTTCCAACTTAACATTAAGAAGAAGTATGAGCTTTGGAGCCTCTTTGGTCTAGAACTAGTGAGGTTTTCACTGATAGAGTTTTGAACACCTCACTGGTATTGAACTGCAATTTCATCAAGGACTGGAAAATCCAAGGTGTGAGGTGACGAAGGAGATTGCTTCTTTGTGGGAGATGATGGGAGTTGATGTCGATGCTGGTCCAACTTCTGAGCAAATAATAACAACATGTGAGAGATGCCAAGAGTGGACTTGGGATGGTTGCATGCGGCTCGGATACCTTGCAATATTCACTGGATCATTGAGGGGAGAAAGTAATCAACAGCTACAAGGTAGTCTTGCAAGGCTAGTGATGGACTTAGAAGAATTTGAAAATTACCCATGGGGGAGAGTGGCTTTCAAGGTGCTGATGGACTCTCTCAGGAGAAATTTTTTTTACAAAGACTTACATTGTTGATGGGTTTGTACAAGTTATCCAGTATGGGTCTACTATGCTCTGCCATTATTGGCTGCTAATTATGGGAATCTCATACCAAAAATACCGTCTCCACCGCTGTTGGCTTACAAGGGTGGCAAAGGACGCAGATTTTTTAAAGAGACCATCAGCAGACATGTATTTAAACATCACTCCCTAAGACTTCGCAAAAAAACTTTTATTTAAGTATTCTGAGAAGTCTTCCAGAAAAAGACTACGCAGAAGACTTACATTTAAGTCGTCTAAGAAGTCTTCCAAAAGACTTAACTATAAGTTTTGTGGAAGACTTTTCAGAAGACTTAACTATAAGTCTTTTGCGAAGCCTTTTCTGCAAGACTTCTAAGAAGACTTAACTATAACTCTTCTGCAAATTCTTTTACTTCCATCTTTGTTAACCCGTTAAATATCTAAGTTGATATCTTTTATTTACCGCACACTAGCGTTATCAACTTTGTTGAGAATGATTTTAGTGAAATGTTTCCACAATGGGACTTTGATGTAGAGGATACGGCCGCAGAGAACATAATTAAACTCATGTTTAATGCGAAACCTAAATGGAAGTGGACCATGGATTGCTGGAAAGTTATCGGTATTATCCCGTGGGTCAGTCCAATGATGCATGTTTTTTATGTTAAGAAGGAAGAGAGTGCAGATAAGTCAGAGACTGTTGTGAAGGAAGAGATTGGAAGACCTCGGAAGAAAGATCGTAAAGATGCTTCTGCTGAGTCTCATGCAGAGGCTTGTAAAGAGGCTCCTAAAGATCATCCAAAGGCTTCTGCGGCTGTTGGTGGGGTGACCAAAGAATAGATTAAACAAGGCTTCAAGGACCTAGCTGATGCCATAAGGGATGAGTTTGGAATGTGCCTTAGGGAGATCAAGCTTCTTGGGGATATGATGCAAATTGTGGAGAAAAAGTTGGGTATCACCAAAAAGAGACTGCATCTAATGATCTTCAACTCACTACTTCATGTCCGCCTAAACGTGGGCACGAACCCAGGGTTAGTACCTATCCCAAAATCACAGAGAAGAGAGTCACTAGGAAAAGTGTTAGGAAACATAATTGAAACTTGGATGTTCTTTGCTTCTTGTGTGTGCTTGGATGTACCATTTGTATGTTAGAACATGCGTGCTTTGTTTCTTGTGTGTGCTTGGATATTTGCTTGTGTATGGATTTGTTTCATGTGTTACTTGGATTTGGTTTTATTTGACCATTTATGCTTGGATATACCATTTGTATGTCAGAACATGTGTGATTTGACTTACTCTTGTACATTGAAATTGCAAAGGGAAAGTGGTGAATGAGGCGAAAACGGGACAGAATGACGACGTCTAATAACCCAGTGGGTCCACAAAATCGAGTTCATCGAAAGACCTGAGTCTTCTGATAGCAAAAGTGATAGAGGAGAAAGCTCCTGAACTGAGTGTTGACCCCAGTGTTGTTACATAAGGGGGAAACTAGAAGGCAGATAAAGAATGATGCTGCTATGGCAGTTGTCCGGGGAAAGAGTGATCGAGAAAGGAAACTTGCGCCTCACAGAAATCTCCTTTTTCAGGGAAACAACACAGCCAAAGCGATCATTCCAAGCACTAAGGTTGGCTAAGGCTATGATCCTTTTGCAACTGTTGACGAGAAGAAGACGAAGGTGCTCGTTGACTGGCTGAAACTTGATCCGCAAGTGCTAATTTCCCACAAAAGCTTGCATTAGTCTACAAAAAAAAACATGATCTACTTATTGTGTTTGCAGTTATTATAGAACACCTGCTCACAGAAAACCATATGGTTCTCCAAGTTCTAGTAAGTCTTCCAGAATTGTTAAATCTTTCTGACTTGTATTGTTTTATATGCAACATATGGATGCTTTTATTATTTTGTTGAGGCTTTGGTACCATAAGAATCCACAACATTTTAGGAGCGAGAGAATGTTCTTTCTTGACAATTCTTTCTCGCGTATGTGGACAAACAAGTACGGGGAGTTTAAGAGCTCCTAGCCCGATCACAACGATTTATAAAGAAGGCTCCCTGGCGGGGTGTGGGATCTTTATGCCGGCTTAGTACCAACATTTTGCCAATCTAAGAAGATTTGGGGTCTGGAGGTGGATGATATATATGCGCCAGTGAACTACAAGAACAATCATTGGATTTCTATATGGATATTGATCCCTAAGAAGCACATAGTCATCTGGGACAGCATTATCAAAGCATCTTCTCTCCTTTTCCAAT